>BRDA01000423.1:10848-20848 GCA_036984385.1 Crenuchus spilurus
TCTTCCTCCGAACACTGAAGTGGTAGGATCTCAGTCCCTGTCACGTTTTTCACTACCCCTCTCAGGATTGCCTACCCTACCCGATTAACCGATGATGATGTAACCCTTCCCCTATTTTTCACTTTGGGGTGTTTTGGAGGAGCGAGTCAGGAAACGGTTTCCTCCACCAGCATCATGTAGTGACCTGACCACTATCCTGCAAGAAGAATGGCTTAGAATTCCTCTGACCACTGTGCAGGACTTGTATATGTCATTCCCAAGACTAACTGATGCTGTATTGGCCGCAAAAGGAGGCCCAACACCTACTAATCAATTATTGTGGTCTAAAACCAGCTGTTTCAGTTTCATTGTCTAACCCCTGTATATATATATATATATATATAATTTTATTTATTCATTTTTTGCCCATTTTTATCCCCTTCCCAATGTAGTAGTAGCCAATTAGCCCATCCCATCCGTTAGGACTCTCCCCATCACTTTTTGCACTGTCCCTGACTCTAGGATGGTGAAGTCACAAGCCTCCTTCTTCGTGTGTGATATGGCCACCACCTCTTTTTGAACTATCGCTGATACACTGTCACTGGGGAGCCAACGCGCCCGGAGGAAAGCGCAGGATTCCCAGCTCTGAATGGACCAATCAGTAGACACCTGAGCCAGCGGACATTGTAATGTGACAGTGATAGAGAGAGAGAGCACCATCTACCCACCCAGAGAGAGCACTGCCAATTATTGCTCTCTGGGCCGCCGGCTGTTGATGGCAACAGACAATGTATCCTCATGGGTTTTTCAGGCAACAACGTAAGAATCAAATGTAGATGAGATAGTACTGTAGTGCAACATTAAAGCAGGAAATCTTAGGTGCTCTGCTTCAATCCCAGCACTTCTCTTCTGGATTTGTGGTTATTTGTTGTGTTGTGAGTGACGCAAAAGACTTTGATATACAATATGAGCATCCAAATGAAACACAGCTGCAGAAATCTTATAGGAATTGCATTTCAAACCACCTCTAAATGAGGTTTGGATCAGATTAGCAAAAAAAAGGATTTCATGTGGTTTCTGGATGTCTGGACTATCAAAAATCAATCTGAATACAATCTAGATATGTCAAAGATGAGATTTGGGCAGTCTGAACAAGGCTTTATTGTCCACTCCTTTTGTTTTCCTGTCGCTGGCATAGGTGTTTGGTAAATGTCCGAGTGCTGAGATGAAATTGGAGGACTGAAGTTCTCTTTATTTAAAGTGCTACTTGATATAATAGCCTTTAGATTTTGTTAGCATGAAACACAAATGAATGGATGGGCTACATAACTCTGGATCCTGTACCTCTTTCCCTCAAAAGATAACTTTTCTCATTTGTTCCTCTGAAATGCTTCCACAATGCTACACTAATCTCTTCTTGCCATTGTGATTGTGGATTTAATACATTTCTTTTTTTCTGAATCCATAACCCAACAAGCTTCAAATATGACATCAATCACAGACTAAGCAGTGTGTTTTTTGGAGTTTCCATGATTAAAATGCATGTATTAAAACCTTGTTCATCTCTCAGGAGAAAATGAAAATGGAAATCCCACACACACTGTATCCTTCCTACAAAATCAGTTGTTGTTTGCCTGCAGACCCGCATCAGCTTGGGTAGCATTATAGTCCTACTATCATAGTGCTGGATAATAGGTCAGTAGGCCACTCAATCAATTAAGCTTCATTTCTTTGGCACATTTCGGGCAGCAGTTGCAAAACACATTTGTGCTCCAGCAACAACAGATTGAGGAACAGTTGTGACTGTGATTTCAAAAAGAAAAGTAATAACTTTAGCATATAAATGATATGAAAACAAGACAAAAACAAATGTGGGTTGATCTCATATCATCTCTGGAGACTGTAGGGATTTAGCATTAGAAGCTAACACCATAGACACAGTCATTTCAGAAAATGATAACCACCTACCTAACAGAGGAAATGAACACCCTTGGCTCAGAGTGGGGATTCCTGACCCTGACACTTTTATTTTTTGCCCCTAATAAATTTTTGAAACTGTGCACAAAAATTTGCAGAAAATTAATATTTTGTTCCCTGTAGAACGTACATGCTATACGTTTTCACTCAGAAAATCAACAAAACATGTCAATGAACCAGGGATGTCCAAACGTTTGCTCTCAACTGTAATTAGTCATTTGTAATTGATTTCCTTGTTCAGTAACTACCTAAACACTGCTACCTTTCAACAAAGCCACCTTCAGGTAATTGGCTTCTGGTTACAGGTTCCTACAGCACCTGCTTGCAGTGTTATTATTGTTGGGTGAGACAGATTTAAATCCACATAGATTCAGAGTTTACACTTTAACTACCACTCCTTCTTTTACTTTAACCATTCTTTGTTATAAAGAGTTGGTCATTGCTTTGCTGCAATACCCATGAGATTCGGCTCACAAACAGATGTCCTGTTATTGTCCTTCAGAATTTGCTGGTATAATTTGGAATTCATTGTTGCATCGATGATGTCAAGCCATCCTGGCTCAGATGCAGAAAAAGAGGTCCAAACCATGATACTACCACCGCCGTGTTATAAGAGTTATAGTTTAGCCTGATAATGAACCCTGACAGTGTCTACATCTTATACTCCAGTGATTAAGATAAGAATGGATTTTTTCCACAGAAGCTCTAATTTAGCAGCTTTGGGAAGCCTTGCTGACCTTTGGCTAAGGCAAAAGCAGGTGGAGGTGAAGAGGGCACGTGCTGTTCTGAGCAGGAAAAACAATAGCTATGAATCTGAACATATAAGAGGATTTCATCGGTGGGAGGAGGAGACTGGGTGGATTAAATCAGATGTAAACAGGACATACAGGACAGTGGGAAATGAAGAGTAAATACTTTGTTAATTTATGTAGAAAAGAGTGTCCTGTTTGACAGGATAAAAATGTGTTAAGGAGTAAATGTTCACAGCATCTGTAGAGCTGAGAGAAAGGGAGTTTATGAAGACAGAGCGAATGAAAGAGGGAGAGGAAAACAGAGAGAGGATGAAGAGAGAGGGAGGGAGGATGGACATTGAGTGAATGAGTGAGAGATGATGCGAATGAGAGATGAAAAGAGGAAAAGGAGGAGGAGCAAGTGATCCGGGAGATAGAGATGCTTTCCTGAGCCGTGCAGTGAGGCAGAATGTGAAAGAGGGAGAGATAAAAAGGAGTGGGCAGAGATAACAGGGGTGCAACAGGGTGGACAGAAGGATTTGAATGTCCATGTCAGTAATCTCAATGGAGGCTGGAAGCATGGAAGCGATTGAGGTCCCGCAGGATAAAATTGTGAAAAAGGTGAGTGTGCTCTGACTCTTTTCTTTCTATTTGCCTTTGCAATTTAAACATTTTAGCGTTATTTTATTTTAAACTTCAGATACAGACATTAGACTGTTTGATATTTAAAGCTGCACTTTGGAGTTCTGGTGCAATATTGTAAATATTACTTGAAAAGGACTGGAGATGACTTCCATCCATCCATCCATCCATCCATGGTCCTGTTCTTCATACTATGCTGTAATTGTCATACATCTTTTGTGTTCCACTGTGTACATTTACCAGTCAAAAGTTTGGACACACATTCTCATTTAATGTTTACATTTTTCCTACATTGTAAATACTGAAGTCATCCAGACTCTGAGTAAACACATAATGAATCATGTAGTAAACTTAAAAGTGTTAAACAAACCAAAATATGTTTTAGATTCTTCAAAGCAGACACACAACTGATGTCTCATCACATTAAGAGGCAAGAAATGCAAGTCATGAACTCTTGACAAGACACAGCTGTTAACTGAAAGCCATTCCAGGTGACTACCTCATAAAGCTGACTGAGAAAATGCCAAGAAAGCTGCATCTAAACAAGAGGTGCCTACTGTGAAGAATGTCAAATATAAACATATTCTGCTTTGTTTAACACTTGTTTGTTTACTAAATAATTACAGATGTGTTTACTCATAGTTTTGACTGGCACTGCATATAGCAAACCTCACTACAGTAAACCTCATGTGACTTCACACCTGACCTGATATCTAAGAACCAACAGTCAGTAAACTGAATAGTCAGTAAAAGTATGTTTTCAAACATTAAATACATTTTTGGTGTGTAATACTTTCTGAACAGTTGAATCCAGTAAATATGTTGATATTGTTACTGATGTTGATTCATTGATGAATAAGAAAGTTATTATATAAGTTGTAAGGAATGTAAAAGTCTACTTTCAGAATAAATGAGATCAAGTAAACCTAATGAAAGTGGCACTGTGTGCTATCTAAGTTATAATAACATATTCTCTGAGTTCTTACTATTGTAATATGCTGCACTGAAAATGCCTTTATGAGCAATTTAAACTTAGAACAGAACTACATCTGAAACCCTTTTCACTTCTCACTTTTAATGCTTCAGCCAGACTTCATCACCATTCTCCTATTGTCTACATGTAGGGTTCAATCAAGAAGAAGATTGAGAAGCTGAGGAGGTGGAGCACATCCTCAGGTGGGAGCTTCAAACGTCCCCACAAAACAAAGACCCTCAGCTTGAGGCAACCCAGCGAGCCTGAAGAAGACCCCTGGGAGAGGGAACGAGAACGCATACAACTCAGGCCTATGGTGGCTTCTGTTTTTGGGCAGGTAGTGATATCAGCTGACTCATGGTACTAGCTTCAAAGACAAGACAGTAACCTGGAGATTGATTGTAGAAATAAGGATTGAATGGTCACCAACCCTCCTCCTGGAGATCTACCTCCAGCAGGTCTTACCTCCACCAAATCTCCTCTTGGAGATCTACCTTCCAGTAGATTTCCACCAACCCTTTTCCTGGAGATCTACCTTCCAGTAGATTTCACATCCAACAAACTTTCTCCTGGCTCTCCAGTATGTTTCACATCCACCAATCCTCCTGGAGATCTACCTCCCAGTATATTTCCATCAACCCTCTTCATTGAGACCTACCTTCCAGTAGATTTCACATCCACCAATCCTCCTTCTGTAGATCTACCTTCCATTAAATTCCCACCAACCCAATCTCCAATTGGAGATCTACTTTCCAGCAGGTTTTACATTCCATGAAAATCAAGCCCCCCTCTTTTAGCTCATGAAAACCTCCTGAATGCAACCATTTGAAGCATCAGGTGGATTTGATTAGGGATGAAGATAAAGTCTTTGGAAAGCATCTTCAGGAGCACGGATGGTGACTACTACATTAGGCTCATGGTAGCAGATGTGTAGTATTTTCTGATATGCGGCTTTCTATGAACTTGGTTTGAGCTGTGCTGTGGTGAACTGTGCTGCACGTTTTGCTCATTTTTACTCATCAAAGCTTGTTTTAGCAGATCAAAAGCACTACTCTCAGAGCACTTATGTGTGTGCATACTAGTGCATCTCAAACAATTATATATTGTGAAAAAGTAACTTTTTGTTAATAATTGAATTAAAAAAGGTCCCATTTTATACTCATTACACAAAGTGACATTTCAAGCCTTTTTTTGGTTTTACTCTTGAAGTGAATATAAAATATATGATAGTTTACCTTTTTGATCGAAATTATGAGCACACGTTTCTAATTTTGGTGCATGAATGCATTTTAAGGTGCAGATACAACTGACGCCTACATGCTGTTCCTCACTGATTTTGCTGTGGAAGAGAATGAGAGTCTGTTCTTCCCTAATAATCAGAACCAGATGTTTTCAAATGGACAGACAGAGTCTAAATCTTAGCTGCAGACTGGGCCTCCTCAGAATTTGCTGAGGATGCTACTTTTGGTTTTTGAAGATGCATCATGTTGTCAGTAGCTTGTGATCAGATGCATCTTCAACATCTACTGTGGTTTATTTAGATTGGGGTGAGTTTCAGCTGCTTTGTGTTCTGTGAAGGTGTCTGCATCTGTTACTGTAAAGGTTTGTGCACTCTTAGTTCAGTGATATGTTTGTTCTGCAAATGTTCCTTCACGTTTACTGTTTACTTAACATATTTGAAGATATAAGACATATGAACTGTGCAAAAGCACATTATATTGCATGATTTTCAATATAGTGTCATTTTTAAGTTTTTAAGTAGAGCATGCTTTAACTTATTTTTAATGACAACACAAACATTTGCATTTGATATTATTTATACAGTATATTGTTCCATGGCAGCTCCTTATAATTTATCATTACTGCTTATTCAATAAAAATTATTCCATTAAAATTTCAATTAACTGCCCTGGTACCTATATTATCTATATTATGACTACCTGCTAAATAGTGGGAATCCCTTTGGCATGAAGGGTTTGCTCAGTGGTGATCCCTAACACTTTCTTCATTGTTTCTGTGTTTATTATAGAGGTTTAATACACATTAATTGCTCTGTACCACTCTCTGGTCTTTGTTCTCCTCTGCCATCCACTGATGGCATCCAATGGCACCTCTGTTATGCCGTTGGTAGGCACTCAATGTATGTGAAGTCCATTTTCAGTGCACCTTCACTACGGCAGCACTAGTACATCCCACAAAGTTAGCAGTTTTAAAAATGCTACTACCCTTCACTCAGCACCCTATTATCATGATCTTTTAGACATCAGTCGGATCACATCCTTTGCCCATGATGCCTTTACAGTCTGCTACAACTGACTGGTGTGCTCAGTTATTTAAACATGTAGTAAACCCTGTCACATGATACCTGTGATGTCCTGGACTGAGTTCATTCCAAACCAGGGGTGGTCATAATATTTTTGATATGAATAGCAGCAGAAGTCATTTGGAGATGGCCGGAGTACACAAAATCTTTGACTAGTGTATGTGGTGCACCTACAATGTTCTCCCACATTCACACGGTTGTAGAATGTTCTCATTCTGGTTCATTTGACTGCTCACTTCTTTTTCTGGGAATCCTGTGAGTGTTTGTATTCGCTGTTGGGTGTTCAGTCGGTTGGCTCTGGCCTTCAAAAATGGCGTTCAGTTTGTATTTATTATTCCATATGAACTGCAACTTGGATCCCAGTGATATCATATAGAAAGCGAGACTACATTGTGCTCATGTGCTCCGAGTGACTAGTGAGGATTACGTTCCGAACACATGAACGCACACACAGAAAACTGCTCACAATCACTCATTCAGAATCCCCAGCTCTAGGATGTCAAAGCAGGGAATCCAAAACAGCACCTGAATTGCTTTAGAGAGACTGAAATGACTCAGAACCTTCATAATGATACAAAATAGCATGACTGAACACATGCTTAGTTATGCGTAGAAATCCCTTAAAGTCTAGTGCCGTACAATACCGTTACTATGGCTGTGTAATCTTCTCATGGGTGGAGGTCAAAGCGCTGTCTGATGTCCCATATTGCAAAAACTACTGAAGATGTCTGGTCAGCACATGGCTGCGCTATGACCTACATCTATGAAAACAACAGCCAACAGGTGCGCAAGAATGAACAAGTGTGCTCTAATTCTTCAAACGATGCTTAGTTTCTTTATTGCACTCATTTCATTCATTCATGTTTGAGTGTTTTTCAAGCAAAATGCTTTATTTCACACTGCTAAGAGAAGATGGCACCAGTTTAGAGATGGTTAAGCTTGTGAGCATTGTATACAATTGCACTGTTTCTGGATCGCTTTGGTCCATCCACACTGGCAAGTGGACAGGTGTGTGGGTTTGTGTGTCAGGGCTTAAATGCACAAATCATTTTTGTTGTCTTCAGTGGCTGTAACCTTTCCCAACAGGTCATGACTACAGACAGCATTAATCACACCCAGAGCAGGCTGGCAGTGTTATGCATGTAATCAAATGCTCCAGCACTGAGGGGATAGATTAGGAGACTGGCTGTGGCATTAGAATCTGTAATTATAGTCTCTGCTTGTGTCTCTCTGAAATACCCAGCTTTACACAATCGCAAACGTAACGTATAATCAGCGCATTGTGATGTCTAGATTACAGTTTGTGTTTTCATTAAGGAGAGTGCCTGGAAGGATTGGATAAGCCTTTTCTATGTACAATGGAAGCTCGGTTATCGTTTGCCCTGGTTATCGTACAATTTGGTTATCATTGACGTTTTTCAGGGAAATTTTGCCCCAGTTATCATTCATGCACCTGGTTTTCATTGGTGTGCCCACATGACTTGCCACTAATTTCCCAGAAATGAAGCATCCACCCACACGTTTGTTGTCCATTCTGTCTTTGTTTTTCATTGAGTGAGCATCACCCTGCACATTCATCCAAAACATTTCCATTGTTTTCTCACCCACGTGTTCATTTTTCATTCTGGCAAAAAAAGGCTCAAGAAGCACCAACATATTAATGCTCAAAACAAACTAAAACACGTCACACTAAAGCGACAGCACACAACTCTACTGATTGAAAATGGGTGCGACAACAGAAGTGGCCGAAAACAAAACAAAAGACCTCACCGGCACGCTCTAAAACCCATAAGAGCAGGGGCATCATAGTGGGGTGGAGTTACCAGGGCCCCAAGTGAGGGGCCCTTGAGGAGTCTGGAATTTTAAGAATTTTATTTTCCATTAAATATTAAAGTAAATAATATGTAATAATTGGGGTTGGAGGTCTGGGCACTGCTTGCACACAGGACACACAATTTGGTGCTTCGTCCCTGCGTAACAGTGATGTTAAATGTTCATTTATCCATTTCATTAGTCTTTTGTATTTATTTCTCATTGTGTTCTGTATATAAAACTATAGTTATTCTATATAAAATATATTTTTGCAGTTATTTATTCTGGAGTGTCTGGAACTGATTAATTGAATTTACGTAATTTTTTATGGGAAATAATGCTTCAGTTATCATTCATTTCAGTTATTATCAGACACTTTAGACACATCATCAGACACATCAGATTAATGAAGAAAATTACCGTTGTAAATATACAAAAATAAAAAATAAAAAAACAACCAGCAAAAGTGGTACTTTAGCCTGGGGTACCATCCTAAATATAAATGTTCTCTCTTATTTTTGTTACAATATTAAATATTACTTAATTAGATATTTAAGTAGTATTACATAAAAATTTCACACTATGTTTGCAGATACGTCTGCATTTTTCATGATATGTACACACTCATGTTAGAATATTATGCCCACCCTTGGCTCGGATGACAATAGTGAGACATCGTGGCACAGACTGTATTATCTAATATTTTTATCAGCAAGGAAATTCAGAGTCAAAAATTCAGAACAGTGATATATTCAGAAGGTGTGAAGTGATCTCCAAGGTATTTTAAGATCTTCAGGGTCTGCACTCTGATATCTGGTGTTGATGACAGTCAGGGTTACTACTATAAGGGCAGTAGGTTGTTTACACTGGAACTGAGTGAGGGAATGAGGTCAGAGTGGTTATAAAGGAGCTGCACTGAATAAAGGATCATGACAACTGTTACCATTTCTACCACAACATATATACAGAAATGCAGATTATATCAACTGAGGTGATATGATACTATATTACGACTCTTCATTTCTTATTCTGAGATTATTACACAGTTTTAAAACACCAGAAACAACATATGTCCCTCAGCATTAGTTAACATAATGGTGGCTCATCAGTTCCAGTTCTTGAGGGTGGCACAGTCATGTGATTTCTCTGCTCAAGCACAACTCTTATTAGCCAGATTTTGTAGGTTGTTTGAAAGAAATTGAACTATCTAGGACTTAAACTGACAACAACTTCATAAGGAATACAGTGGAATCTTTGTTATCATTTGCCCTGATTATTGTACAGTTCAGTTAATGTTGACATTTTTTCAATTCCCAGTTATTGTTCATTTGTCTCTAATTTTGTGAAAACAAAGCATCCACCCACATGGTTGTCATTCATTCTTTGTTTCACGTTGAGTGAGCATCACCCGGTGCATCCGTCCAAAACATTTCCATTGTTTTTCCAGTGTTTGTGTTTATTTACTGAGTGCACCAGAAACAGACCTCTCTGGATACCTTTCCAAATGCAAAAAAGAGTCTTCCATTCATGCATTATCACACTCGCTTAATCCTTATCAGGGTC
>BRDA01000423.1:25848-34210 GCA_036984385.1 Crenuchus spilurus
AACGTCAACAAAAAAAATAAGTCAACATTATGCAACCATTTTTTTAAGTCCACAAAACTTTTTTACATGTTTTACTCAAAAAATCAAGTGCAACTCAAGTGCATCAAACTTATTAAACTGTGTTGGGAAAAATAACCACACACCTGTCCCTCCCGCGTTCTGACTGAACGTCTCACGGGGCATGCGCAGAGAAGGCACAAAGCATGCGTAGCTTGCTCTTAGAAACAAACTTAATAAATAAATTTTTCTCAACATGTTTTTTTAATTTTCTTGTAAATGTGGAGTAGAACATAACATTTTAAGTTCGACTAACTTTCAGCTCCTTGAGTTGTCACCAACTTACTATTTCAAGTATAGACAACTAATTCTTAAGTTCAATTTTTTACAGTGTAGTCACCTGGAATGGCTTTCAGTTAACAGCTGTGTCTTGTCAAGAGCTCATGACTTGCATTTCTTGCCTCTTAATGTGTTTGAGACATCAGTTGTGTGTCTACTTTGAAGAATCTAAAACATATTTTGGTTTGTTTAACACTTTTAAGTTTACTACATGATTCCTTATGTGTTCCTTCACAGTCTGGATGACTTCAGTATTCATTTACAATGTAGAAACAAAATAATAATAATTAAAAAAAACATTGAACGAGAAGGTGTGTCCAAAAATTTGACTGGTGCTGTATGTTTTCCACCACCTACACAAAATAAAATACAAATACAAATAAAAATTACTTGCATATAATATTATAATAATATAATATAATATGCAACACTATATTCATGACACATAAAGTGACATAAGTCTTTTTTAATGTTAAAATAGTTTAAATAGTCATTTACATTTATTTGATATATGAATGTATTAATACAATTAATTTATTAATTAATGATCAATGGAATCAAAATTTGTGCTTTTTGAGAGGTAATGTTTTGAGGGGATCTGGACTGTTTGAGTGAACAGAGTCTCTCTGGTTGTGTTTCCAATTTTGGAAAATTGAGTCTGGTTTAGAAAAATGAGTCCAAGCACTTGGAAAACGTCATTCTTCCAAGTAATCATAAACATACACACACAGACACATACACACACTTTGGTAATATTATATTAGTGAGGACATTCCTTTAATTTGTGTAAGACTGTAAAAATAAACCTAAACATAAACTTAACCTTAGCAACCAAAGGTTAATGCTTCTGCTTTCTTAATAAAAAGAAGTTTGAGGACCAGGAAAGAAGTCCCGTCTTTTACACCTCTGGCATGCATTCCTATCATTATGAGGACTTTCAGTCCCCACCAGGGTGAAATGCAAGAAGGCACACACTGTCAAACTCGCACGTACACACACACATATGTACACACACACACACACACTCTCTCTCTCTCACACACACACACACACACACTAGGATTCTGACAATATCAGGGAATCTGTAGGGATTAAATGGTATTATTGTAGGCTGGTGACTCAATAATACGGTAATACTTTTATCTGGACTAGACTCATTTTCCTGCCTCACCAGGGAGAGGAAAAGGGAAACAAATCAAGCTGCCCAAATCTTTACTGTGCACCTGTTTAAACACTGGTCTGCTTAATCTCACTGATAAGTTGCTGGTCAGATTTCTGCCCACTGTCCTGGCCTGTGACTCAGCTGAAAGTGTGGAGTGTAATGATGAAATGGTCCTGAACGGATCTTATGGACCAAATGACTGAACAGACTGCTGCCGATTCTCTTAAAAGCCACTTATCACATTCAACTTGTCTTGGATCTTTTCTTGCCACCAGTAATCGTTCTCTATTGTTCATTTTAACTTCACACCCTCTCATTCTTTCTTGGCTCTTCACTCAGTATTGCTCAGAAAGCTTGCTTGTCCACATTCCTACTGTAGTGCATCTCGAAAATGTACAATTTCATCAAAAAAGTTAATAAAAAAGTTCATTCAAGAGGTAAACTGAACTCATATCTTTTATATTCATGGCATGTAAAGTGGCATTTCATTTTTAAAAGTCTCAAAGATCAGAATCGGCCGATCACGGCATTTTTTAACTGATCGGTATCGGCTTTTCTGAACACAAACCTATAAGCCCGATCTTTGTTGTAAAACAGGGGTGTCAAACTCCAGTCCTGGAGGGCAGGATTCCTGCAGAGTTTGGTGATCTTCTGACCAAACACACCTGATTCAGTTCAGCAGGTAATGAGCAGCTTTAATTTTAGTGTCAGAGCAGAGAAATCACCACATTTGAGAGGATTTTAAAAAAATATAGATTTCTGTTCATTTTTAGATTAGATCATTTTTACTGCATCAGAATTGTGTTCTTTTGTTCTTTAATTGTGTTGTGACTGAATGTAAAGTTCTAAGTGGAAGTGTAATTATCACACTCATTTCAAGTCTTCTAGTTTTACTATTACAATGTTGCACCGTTTGTTTACTTTTATTTAGTAAAAAATTTTAAAAAATTAACAATAGTTTGGAAGCTGGCAGTTTTTTCCCTAAAGCATTTGTTAGATTGTTAGATTGCAGTTGTTAAATATAAACATTGGATTAATTTTATTAACTATAATGTAATGTGTGCACTGTGTGAAGAGTATTATCTAGTTCTTATCCAGAAAATAGAAGTATCGGATTGAGACTCGGTATCGGGAGACACTAAAAAATTAATGACTCGGATCGGATCGGGAACAGAAAAAACGTGATCGGGACATCCCTAATCTAATTAAATAAAACAGTATCAACATTAAAACAATAAAAGCTTGAAATACTATATTATATCTTAGAAAGTGAAATCATCTTAAATCTAGTCTAAATATCTATTATTTCTCATTTAGCAAATGTTGTGAGCTTACTAGAAAATAATTTAACATATAAAAATAAATTTCTTGCTTGTTTTAAGTAATTTTATTAAGTAACAGTATCTCACTATACTGGCAGATCATTTTGCTCAGTTAAAAGTATTTAACTTACAACAAGCAAAGTAATCTGCCAGTATAGTGAGGTAATTGTACCTTAAAAAGTCAAATATGTCAGATTTAAGTTAAATAATTATATGGAAAGCTTACAAAATTCTTCCAAAATGTTGAAAATTTAGACTAAATTTAAGAAGATTTCACTTGCTAAGATGTTATTTGTTGCAGTGTAGAATTGTTAAAATGTTAATTGGTGTTGATAATTGAATCTAAAAAGTTTAGATTTATATTTAGAGTACCAGTCAAACGTATGAACACACCTCCATCATAACCATCCAAACTATGAGTAAACACATATGTATTTATTTAATAAACAAACAAGTGTTAAACAAACCAGAATATGTTTATATTTGACATTCTTCACAGTAGGCACCTCTTGCTTAGATGCAGCTTTCTTGGCATTTTCTCAGTCAGCTTTATGAGGTAGTCACCTGGAATGGCTTTCAGTTAACAGCTGTGTCTTGTCAAGAGTTCATGACTTGCATTTATTGCCTCTTAATGTGTTTGAGACATCAGTTGTGTGTCTACTTTGAAGTCAAATCTAAAACATGTTTTGGTTTGTTTAACACTTTTAAGTTTACTACATGATTCCTTATGTGTTCACTCACAGTCTGGACGACTTCAGTGTTCATTTACAATGTAGGGGAAATAAATGAAGACATTTAATGTGACAGTGTGTCCAAATGTTTGACTGTTACTGTATATTCGTGACATATAAAGTGGTTTTTCAAACTGTTTTGTTTTACTGTTGATCTGTTTGGTTTAAAGCTCATGAAAATCAGAAATTCAGAATCTCAGATTATTAGATTATTTATAATATTGAGTGTTTGCGTTAAATAATGTAGATTACTTGCAGCCTCATGCATCAGGAAGTGATTATAGAGCATATTTTATATATTTTTTTTTTGTTTGTTGCAATGTTGATACTGTTTGAATAGTAATTTGCTTAATTACTGATGTATAAGCCAAACTGATCAACATTACAACAAATAAAAATAGTTATGTCATTTTACATGTAAAGAATATAAAACATAACAGTGTACAGTTCACCTTATATATACAGACCCATTCCAAAAAATTAGAATATCATGGAAAAGTTGATTAATTTCCATAATTCCATTCAAAAAGTTTAACTTTCATAGAGTTTAGATTCAGGGCTCACAATTTAAATGATTTCAAGTATTTATTTGATTATTTTCACATAAATTGGGCTTCCAGCTCATAAAACCCACAAAAACTTGCTCTCTATTTTTCTCACTCTCTCTCTCTCTTGCTCTCTCTCTCTTTCTCTTTCTCTCACTCTCTCTCACTGTCTCTCACTTTCTCTCTCTGTCTCTCTCGCTCTCTCTCTCTCACTTTCTCACTCTCTTTCTCTCTCTCTTTCTCTGTCTCACTCTCTCACTCTCACTCGTTCTCTCTCTCTCTCTTTCTCACTCTCTCCTTCTCGCTTTCTCGCTCTCTGTGTCTCTCTCGCTCTCTCTTTCTCTCACTTTCTCTCTCTCTCTCTCTCTCTCTCTCTCTCGTCTTTTTCTCACTCTCTCACTCTTGCTCTCTCTCTCTTTCTCTCACTCTCTCTCGCTCTCTCTCACTCTCACTTTCTATATCTCTTTGTCTCTCTCACTCTCTCTTTCTCTCACTCTCTCTCTTTCTCTTTCTCTTTCTCTCATTTCCTCTCTCACTCTTTCTCTCTCTCTCCAGGCCTTTCTTGACTCTCTATGTGCTCCTGTTCAGCTCCTGTCATCAGCACCAACCTCATTTCACTCTCAGTGTAATCTGAAATGTTTTGGATTAAAAAGGCCTCCAGTGTCTCCTAATTCCCTCATCCCCACCTTCCTCTCTCTCTCTCTCTCCCTACTCTCTCTCTCTCTCTCTCACTCTCTCTCATTCTTGCTTTCTCACTCTCTGTCTCTCTCGTTCTCTTTCTCTTTCTTTCACTCACTTTCTCTCTTTTTTGCTCTTTTTCTCTTTCTCTCTCACTCTCTTGCTCTCTCTTTTTCTCTCTCTCTCTCTCACTCTTGCTTTCTCTCTCTCTTTCTCTCACTCTCTCTCACTCTCTCTCACTCTCACTTTCTCTCTCTCTGTCTCTCTAGCTCTCTCTTTCTCTCTTTTTCTTTCTCTCACTCTTTCACTCTCTCTCACACTCACTTTCTCTCTCTCTCCAGGCCTTTCTTGACTCTCTATGTGCTCCTGTTCAGCTCCTCTCATCAGCACCAACCTCATTTCACTCTCAGTGTAATCTGAAATGTTTTGGATTAAAAAGGCCTCCAGTGTCTCCTAATTCCCTCATCCCCGCCTTCCTCTCTCTCTCTTTCTCTCTCTCTCTCCCCCTCTCTCTAGTCCCCTCCCTTTTCTCTCTCCATCACTCTATCTTTCCCTGCCCCTCCCAATGTCTGCCTCTGTCTCTTTACCTCTCTGATCTCTGTCAAATCACACATCTGTATTCTCGTACAGGAAGAGGAGGAATATTAAAGTGTAATACCATCAAGAAAGCGAAATGACGTGATCATGAAGGTATAGAGAAAAAAGAAAGGATGCAGGGAGAGAAACTGGACATTGCAAGAGTTTTGAGATCAGATTCCCAAAATGGATCCCACCGCTGACACCATCTGGTTGGAGAATCGACTCTTTCTCTGGCGGGCTAGAATGAGTGCACTTCATCTTTCCAGGCTTCTTCATTATTGGTTGCATTAATATCATTACTCAGCAGTGCTCACTCAGGCAGTTTGGTTGCCTGGTGTAAGTTATTGCACCGCAGGAGGACTGAAGTTATCTGCTCAGAGGAGGCAATAGAAAGTGAGGAGGGAGTGAGTTGAGTAAGGGAGAGGGAGGAAAGGAAGGAGAGAGAGGTAAAAGAAAACCAGGGACAGGGAATGGGAGCCAAACCATCCAAAAGAAGCAGCATGAAGAAGGTAAGCTGCACCTGCTTTCAGTTGGCTGAAATAAGTGAAATTTGCAGACTGAAGTGATTTGTTAAGCATGTTAAACTTTGTTAAACTTTGGCCTTCAGTAGATTTGAATAAGTGTGAAAAAGCGGTACGCCAGTAATTGTTAATGTGTTTGACAGTAAGCTCCAAAAATCCCCATTCATCTTTAACCTGCACAGATGGCTAATAACATAATGCTCATTATTGTTAGTGTAAGCATGATGCACTCTGAGCTCAGAGTCTGAACACAGAGCTTGATTACTGACTGAATGCATGTTGTGCTGGGACTAGAACAGTTTAGTTCTGGGACTGTGACAATAGGATAAATGGGACTGGGGATGGTGGTGTAATTGGGACTGATCCAGTAGGATACTTTGGACTGAGTCTATGAGGATGGTGAGTTAACTGGGATTGAGATGGTATGGTAACCAAGACTGGATTGGTAGGATAACTGGGACTGAGACTTTGGGAACTGATACTGTGGCAGTAAACTAGACTTGGATATCATGGAACTCTGTGACATTAGTATAATTTGGGCTGAGTTGGTGGGGTAACAGGGATTGAGACTAGTGTAACTGTGGGATGGGACAATGGGATATTTGGACTGGAATAGGGACGTAACTGGGAATGAAACTGTATTGTAACTGGGACAGAGATGGCAAGATAACTGAGAATGAGAAAGTGGGGCATGTATGACTATAATACTGGGGTGGGGTAACTTGAATGATAGGTAAGCCCATTAGAGAACCAGAACTAGCACAGTAGAGTGACTAGGATGGTAGAGTAACTATAACTGGGGCAAAGGAATAGTTGAGACTAGGGTGATAAGGTGCCTTGGACAGTGATGGTAGGGTATTTAAAGCTGGTATAGTGATATAGAACGAACTGGGATGCTGGGATAAGTGGCAAAGGTGGGTGACTAGAACTGGGACTGCGATGGTAGGGTGATCTGTGTACATGGGGCAACTAGGAATGAGACTTTGAGGTAGCTGTGACTGAGACAGTGGTATAGATGGGACGCGGTTGCAGGATGGTAATGAGATGGTGGGGTAACTGTGTGGTTCCTCCTGAAGGGCGCCCCGCCCCTGGAGAGCGGTGCAGCCCCGCTGGCGGCAGCAATGCTGGGGACAGTGCAGGGCACAGGAGCTGAGGATGAGGATGATGAAGAGTCGGGAAGTGAACAGGAGTTTGATGAGCCGTTTTGCGCTCTGGTTCAGAACTGCTCCATGCTGCACAACATCGTGGGCCCTGCCTGCATCTTCCTACGACAGGGCCTTGCACAGGCTCAGCTCGTATGTCCACGCACACACACACACACACACTTGAGCATCTACACTGATCAACAATAAAACAAATGGCTTGAAATGTCATTATTTAATGTCATGAATATTAAATAGAACATTTACCGTTTTAATTAAATTTTGTGAAAAACAATGAACTTTTTCACTGTAGTCTATTTTATATGGTGCTGTATGTTCATGTTTGTGTTGACTCTTTCTTAACATCAGGAACAAAATAAAATCCACGGTCAACAGATGTACACTGACATTTTCTCATCCATATGAATGCCTCTGTTCATCCCAGTTTTTCATTATCTGTCTACAGTCATCTCATCATGACCATCATCAAGTAAACCCTTCCTAACACCATCATCTCCTAAAACCCCATGATTGGAGGATGCTGTGCACTAACCAGCTCCTTCTCATGTGAGTTTGTCATTGAAATATCATTTCATCTCTGTCAACCTTTGCAGGCCACCCTGTCGACTGAGCTGCTGCTGGATAAGACTCGTAGATACACAGACTGACAGTTTCTTATGTTGTAATGTTATGGCTGACACAGACAGACAGATGTGTGTGTGTGTGTGTGTGTGTGTGTGTGTGTGTGTGTGTGTATATATATAGATAGACAGACAGAGAGACAGACAGACAAATGGATGGATGGATGGATGGATGGATGGATGGATGGATGGATGGATGGATGGATGGATGGATAGATAGATAGATAGATAGATGGGTAGTTTCTTATATTGTAATGTTATAGCTGACAGAGAGACGGACGGACGGATGGATGAATGGATAGGTAGAGTAAAACAGTGTGTAACCCTGTAAACCCCTGTAACTGAAGAACAGTGTTATTGTATAAATGAGTATAAGCTGAGTTCTAAGCCTATCACTGAAGTCACATTTAGCTGATTGATGACTGAATAGGTCAGCAAAGGTGCACTGAGACCAATATCATTTTAATATCCAGCTGAATAGTCACTAATTGTTGTGGGCCATTAAGACAGCACTCTTCTGCACTGATGTGGGGATCATCTTAAGGTCTTTTTAGTCCTTCTGCTGACAGTAGAGGACAGCCAACACTGCTTACTAGCACTTTATTGGAAAGCCATTCAACTTTTCTATGGGACACTATACTAGGGTGACCATATTTTCATTTGGGAAAACCAGGACACCTTGGACCGGGGGGGGGGGGGGGGGGG
>BRDA01000423.1:40536-50562 GCA_036984385.1 Crenuchus spilurus
AAATGTCAAATTTGTCATCAAAGTAAAGTGACCAAACCTTAGATGTTGTATATACAAATGAGACATACAATAGTCTAACTTCTAGTTTCTTTTCATGAATTAATTTTTATTTACGTCCTATAAATCAGTAATTATTTTCAATTACATTAGTCATTAATTAATCATTAATTAACTTGTAACTATACCGGAACTAAGGAATAAGTAGTGCAACACTACTATCTACTACTACCATCAACTACAAAGAAATTCTGGTTCATTACTCAGTAGGTAATAAACTAAAGATTAAGGTACAGTGTAGAATCTTCCAAATCTCCTACAGAACTATGTGCTGACATCTATTTACTAATTAATTACTGATTACATTAACTTTTATTAATGACTAAATATCCTGCATTTATTTTTAATTAAGTACTTTTCTTTGATCTTCAATCTGATAACATACAGAGTAAACATATATGTTGTAGATTCCAAACCAGTGAAATGAAACTACTGTTTAAACTGTAAAACTTTTAGGTGGGGGCCGAGTGGACTTTGAGGACTTTGTGGAGTTGATGGGACCTAAAATGCTGGCAGAGACAGCAGACATGATAGGAGTGAAAGAGCTGAGAGATGCCTTTAGAGAGGTTGGTGAAATAATGTACTCCATATAAGCCTTTTCTTTTGTACTGGGGCTGTAACTTGTCATATGTGCTGTTTTGTGTTACAAAGCCTACAAGCCTCATATTTAACTTCTCCTCCTTAACTCCTCAGTTTGACTCGAATGGTGATGGTCAGATCAGTCTGGCTGAGTTGAGAGAAGCCATGAAAAAACTGATGGGTGAGCAGCTAAACGCCAGAGAGATTGATGAGATCCTCAGGGATGTGGATCTGAATGGAGATGGTCTTGTGGACTTTGAGGGTGAGTCCGATTATTTGATTGTTCTGGTGCAAAAATTTATGTTATCTTTAAGAAAAAGGCAGCAGCTGGAAAAGAGGCGGAGCTTGACTTCACAGAGGAGGCCTGTGTTAGTCTGCACCCTCCTAGAGTCAGAGACATTACAAGTGACAGGGAGAGTCAATGAATGAGTGGGTTGATTGGCTGCCAAACACATTGGGGAGAAAATATATTAAAACATTAGAAGATATAAATGTCAAAATGAAAAAAGAAAAGCAATAAAGCGCAAGAAATTAATGAAAATCAAGTCTTTTCTAGTACATTGAATCTCCCCTCCTGTGAGGTATTAATCAGTTCAGCCAATAATAATCTTTAACCTCCACAGGAGTTGATTAAACTCAGTTTAACAGTCTGAGTGAAGTAGATCACTTTTCTCTGTATACACAGCAGGATGGATTTGAACCTCAGAGTCAACAGACTCTCACTTCTCACTTTTGATGTGGAAAGAATGACTGAAGAAGACAATAGTGGAGAGTTGCCATCAGAAGGAAGGAAGTTAAAGGAAATACTGGAGCAGTTGATAAAACTAGTCAAACAAAACCTTTCTAAAATAAATAGTTTTCATAGCTTAATCACTCAGAATGGATGTCTATGGCAGTCATTTCTCACTGTAGTTACTGTAGTTCAACTAATAATGACTAAAAAGGTTCAATAGATTCAGTTTATAATGTTTTTGTTTGGTATATTTGACTTATTTTGACTTCCAGTTTGAAATGGTACAGTACCATAGAGTTAAAGGATTTTATCTGTTCTCCTGTCAGAGTTTGTGCGGATGATGTCTCGCTGATCCACTACTCTCGCTGATCCTGGAGGTCAACAAGAGACTGACGAATCAGCCAACTCTCACTAAGGAAAAAATGCAGAAAATACCAACCACAGATGTGTTTTATATGTGGATTATATTTAAAATATTATGTTTACCAAAAATAATATATGAGTTTGTATAACACTGAAACTGAAAATGTATTTGAATTATATCCCACAAACATATTTCTGACCGTGTCCATAAAATTCGTCCAGACAATCGGTCTAAATGTCTCACTTGGACTTGTGGTAAGCAGTGTATATATCACATCATCAGTCATATCCCTGTAAATACTGTTGATGTACTGTAATTTTTGTACTTTTGCGCTGTACATTAAGAGTGCTTGTATGTTATTTCATTTTCATATATGGTTACATATGCAGTCTTATGCAAATGTTTTTGCAGGGGTGTTTAATTTATACGTGTTATTGATTTTTTAAATGAAAATAAGTGAACCCACAAGCAACAGCACATTTTAATGCACACATACATTTTTTATTCAATTTAACATGTTTGAGGGTGAAACTGTGACCTGTTCAAAAGTTGACACGTTAAATTTATTTTATTTACAACTCTACATAAAAAAAATAGAATATCATGAAAATGTATTTTTTCAAAATGCAACTCAACCATCCTGTTATATTCATTACACAAAGTGACACATTTCAAGTCACATTTTTTTAAATTGCTGATCAGCATGACTAGCTCATGAAAATAAGAATAGCAAACTTGAATATTTTATGTGCAGTACCAGTCAAAAGTTTGGACACAGACATTCATTGTCTGTATTGTAGATTAATACTAAAATCTAAACTATGAATACACACATATGTAATTATTTAGTAAACAAACAGTGTTAAACAAACCAGAATATGTTTATATTTTACATTCTTCACAGTAGGCACCTCTTGCTTAGATGCAGCTTTCTTGGCATTTTCTCAGTGAGCTTTATGAGGTAGTCACCTGGAATGGCTTTCAGTTAACAGCTGTGTCTGGTCAAGAGTTCATGACTTGCATTTATTGCCTCTTAATGTGTTTGAGACATCAGTTGTGTGTCTACTTTGAAGTAAAATCTAAAACATGTTTTGGTTTGTTTAACACTTTTAAGTTTACTACATGATTCATTATGTGTTCACTCATAATCTGGACGACTTCAGTGTTCATTTACAATGTAGGAAAAAAAATAAAATAAAATAACATTGAATGAGGTGTCCAAACATTTGACTGGTACTGTATGTACATTATATAAAATATTTAAATAAACTTATTCTAAATTGACTAATTCTTGTATATCACCTACTGTGAACACATTGAATGAATGACAATATTGTACCTGAAGGGTTCATAATCAAGATGAGAAATCTGAGTGACTTTTGTGTTCAGTTCATGTTAATAAGATGATACATGTATTGTATTAATATGCAAAAATACTATGCAGTCTTGTATATCACATTTACTGTAAAATCAGTGCCCTGTTTTTCACAGGACACACTGTACCGTGTAGATCTACTCCTCTGAAGTGGCTGCTGCAACGTGACTGATTTTATATAAGCGTCTTTCATATGACTAATGAGAGTTATGTGGTTCAGTAAGTGGACAGATTACGTTGGATGTACCAAGCAGGACAATTAAATAAGATGTAATTCCTTGTATTCGGCTGATCCTGTCCATTCATCCTTGATTACTGATTTAATCTATTGGTTTTCAAATACAGCTGCACTTTTCCAGACCTGTCAACACTCCTGATATCCACAGGAGCCTCTCCATTTTAAACCCTTTCTCCCTCCATCAACCTGATTGGTCATTTTTCCCAGTAAGCTCCAGATTCGATAGTTTCTATGATTTGTGTCATGTGTGGCAAACCAACCCAAACACAGAGAAAAACATGCAAACATGCACAAAGGACCCTGCCTGACAAAGGTCAATCATCACTACACTGTGCAAAGAGGCGTGGATAAGGGGAGGGCCAAAATGTTTTTTGAAATTGAAAGTAAAGTTTGTGCACAATCCCCTGTACTACTTTTTTCACAATGTGGGGGATTTTGCAGTAAATAACCCTCTTTTTCACAGTTTAACATTGACAAGTAAATAGATTCTGTATATATTGTTTGAAAGCTGGCTTATACATAATTATATTTTTTCATAAGAAAAATATAGTTACAAGGAAATAATTGACTTGAGATGAAAGTAAAGGTTTACCAGTCATGCCTTCACCTGCCCATGGAATAGTGAAACTGAAACTAGTGGGAGCTCCAACTTTGATCTTCAGCAGTTACACTGATTAGGCTGCCTGCAGATATGCCTACAAATGTGTCACTCTTATGTTTACTGGTCTAATGAGTGCAGGCCTGATGCACTCAAACTAGCTCAAACACTGTAATTGTTAAAATTTCAGCAGGAAGTTACAGAATGTCAATTCATTAAAAAGTGCCCAGAATGACTGTAAAATAACTAGTTATAATAGAAATGTACATTTCTAACACAGTTTACATTAATATAACAATTACAGAATATTATATCTAAATAACTTCTTGCTGCTTCTTGGAAATATTGAGTAAAAGCACAAAATTACTTTTGATGTCTAGTTTACAGTAATTAAATCTGCAGTTATTGTATATCAAATGTCCAAAATAAAACAGGTTCCAAACTTTTGAATAACGTATGATTCACAGCCTGAGATTAACTTCTGTAGAACTTTAGGGTGATATTCATGGCCAGGGGAGCATTGTGGAGCTTGTTGGACCAAAGCTCAATTCAGTGCCCTTAACCTGATCCAAAAACAAATATGATCATGATAGAAATTCTCAGGATGGGTTGACAAGAAAGTCTTGATGTGAAATTTGAGTTTACATGCATGTTTCATTTGCATAATAATAATAATAATAATAATAATAATAATAAAAATAAAGGTATAGACACCTGGACTGTTTTTACTTTTTATTAATCATTTTCTGAAAGCAAATCATTGTTTCCAAAGATGTCACAATGTCTCTCATGAAAGTTTCAGTGAATGAATGAAATGATTGTAGACCGAATCATATGATGACTAAAGTGTCCGTGACTCGACATGCTTGCACAATGTCAGAATAAGGATGCAAGAACACTAATTTTTATACCAATAACATTGTATACATTAAGCAAATACAAACCTTTCTGCAAATGTTCACATACTTTGTATTTTCTGAATTGTACATGTTGCAAAACCTCAACAATATGTAATGTGCAGTTTTTTCCACATATCACACTGCATATTGCATTTGTTTTTTGCAAGCAACAGTAACAGCAACTGTGAAGAATTATGTTCTCTAAACAGAATGAGATCACTTGTTTACTTTTGCATGCAAGTGCATATATTAATTATGCCAATCTAAGCACAAGTCATAAATTATCAGGATACCTGCAAGGTCTTGTATGATCAAATGCATAGCACCAAAAACATTTGGATTGCACACTGAGATTCACTCCATTAGGAGCTTGCATTACCTCTGCAAGGTCATACTCGTTGCATAATATTTTAAAATCCCGCTCAAGTTGGCAGCACTAAATATTTGAGTGTTATGGTGGATCTGTGCCCACATCCCTGCCAGATTTAACGTGTTAAACTTATCAAAGATAATCAGCTGAGAACGGCTTTGATCACCGTTTGCATTTATATTCATAGGGCAACCAAGTGAATGTATTTGGATATGTCCACTTAAAGGTTTCAGTCTTCTCTTTACACGGACTGTAAAAGCTGATTATGATCAAGGAAAAAAAAATTAGCATGTTTGTCACAACTTGTGTTTGCATTTTTACTTTACTGTGTATTTGTATTTTTGTCTTGCACTTCAAATGACTGTTTCCTATTATATATTAAACAATTAAAATCAATTCACAAAAGCTTTCAAATGTGGAATTTTAATTCAAATACTGTACATTTAATTCAAGTACATAAACTAGTATAAAATTGCATCGTCAAACTTAAAAATTCAGATGAGTCACATTAAAGCCTATGGAAATTGCATATGCCAGCATTTACCACATTTTAAAATGTAATCCTCAAAAGCTTTCAAATGTGGAATTCAAATAGTACATATTAAAACAGTATAAAATTGCATTGTTAAACTTAAAAGTCAGATGCATCACGTTACAGCCCAATGGAAATTGCATATGACAGCATTTACATTTAAAATTTTAAATCATCCTTTGCAACAATAAAAACTGCTATTTAAAAATAATGACCCTTTGTACCTTCTTGATACATCTCAACACTATTGTGAAGCTTTCCTGTCCATGTCGAGACTGATGCTCTGTGCATTCCCTCTCTGACTGGCCAGTCTTCTGCAGTGGAGGAAGACGTAGACAGGATGGATGAAAGCCAGGAAAAGCAAGATGATCAAACCAATATTAACCTGAAACCATGAAGTATAATATGTAAATCATCTTACAATTAAAAAAATTTGGGATGATAGTCTCTAAAAAAAAGCCATGCAAACCCGTTTATACAGCTTTGAACTGTGCTAAAATTATATGCAGAAATGTCCAAAATTGCTTTTGAAAAATATGTCTCTACATTGTTCCATAAAGCATCTCAATTATGAACACCGTTGTAGGTTCACATCTCATGTTGTAGTCAGTGGTAAATAAGAAAAGCTGATCCCAGAGAATTTAATATAAAGAGAAGTTTGACACAGTGCTACATAAAAATATAGCATGAAAAGTTAATTTGTCTCAAATTAAAAAAAAAGTTCATTTCCTATCAAGCCTTTATGTTTTAATGTTGATTAGTGTGGCTTATAGCTCTTGAAAATCAGAAATCTCAAATTACAATATCTCATTTTGAGTATAATTACCTTTCAAACATCAACCAACAAGATTATGTACAGTGTCAGTCAAAAGTTGGGACTCCTGGACATTCAGTGGTTTTTCATGATTTAAAAATGTTTTGCATTGTAGATTAATACTAATGCTTATATATGTTATTTCATTTTCATATATGGTTACATATGCAGGCTTATGCAAACGTTTTGGCAGGGGTGTTTAATTTATACGTGTTATTGATTTTTTAAATGAAAATAAGTGAACCCACAAGCAAGAGCACATTTTAATGCACACATACATTTTTTATTAAATTTAACATGTTTGAGGGTGAAACTGTGCAAAAGTTGACACTAAATTTCTTTTATTTACAATTCTACATAAAAAAATTGAATATCATGAAAATGTATTTTTTAATTGCTGATCACATTTTTTAATCGCTGATCAGCATGACTAGCTCATGAAAATAAGAATATCAAACTTGAATATTTTATGTACAGTACCAGTCAAAAGTTTGGACACACCTTCTGTACATTCAGTGGTTTTTCATTATTTAAAATTGTCTGCATTGTAGATTAATACTAAAGTCATCCAAACTATGAATAAATACATATGTAATTATTTAGTAAACAAACAAGTGTTAAACAAAGCAGAATATGTTTATATTTTACATTCTTCACAGTAGGCACCTCTTGCTTAGATGCAGCTTTCTTGGCATTTTCTCAGTCAGCTTTATGAGGTAGTCACCTGGAATGGCTTTCAGTTAACAGCTGTGTCTTGTCAAGAGTTCATGACGTGCATTTCTTGCCTCTTAATGTGTTTGAGACATCAGTTGTGTGTCTACTTTGAAGTAAAATCTAAAACATATTTTGGTTTGTTTAACACTTTTAAGTTTACTACATGATTCTTACATAACTTACAATGCAGGACAAAAAGAATATATATTGAGATGATGTGTATAACTTGAATAGTACTATACATACAAACATGAAATAATGAAATACTAGTGAATGCATGCATGGTCCATTTACAGAAAATCATGTTTTGCCCGCTCCTGTGAAGTCACCATTTTGGAGGTACTTATTTTTCTATGGATGACAACATGAATTCTCAAATTAAGCTCATATCCTTCTTGTCCAACAGGCTTAGCTGCATTCAAATGTTGGTGAAACCAGGTTCAACACATTGAAACCAAGAGAAACAGCAAAGGCATCAACAAGAAATGTTAACTTTAAACCAAAGATCTGAAAGCTATGATATTTTTTTTGAATTCAGGCCTTTCAGCTTGTATGAATATATCAAACTCTCATGTCTCATCTTTCTCGGATCTGAAACGCTTGCCTTGTCCTCCCCCTAGTGTTCAGGACCTACAACTCCCTGTGTGCTCTATAACCACAACCTGATGCATGAAGCTGCAAGTAATCTATATTTAACTCAAACTATTCTATATTAAAAATATTATTATTTGATATTCTTGACTTCTGATTTTCCTGAGTTCACACTGATCAACAAGAAAACAAAAAAAGCATGAAGTGTCACTACATGTAATGAATAGGAAGTAATTTTTTTTCATAATTGTCATTTTTAGAGATGTATTTGTATTTCGAGGTGTGTATTTGTCTCTCACACACACACACACACACACACACACACACACACAACTACTACTTCACAAAAATAAAAATAAGGCACCTGCCTACCAATCAGAAGTATTTCTTGTCTATGTGGTATAATTACTTCTAATTTATCCTTTCCAATTCAACACTTCTGCTTCACAATTATAAGTGCTGCTTCCAAAATTCCGTTTTGTTTTGGTTTATGGTGTAAATCTATCAATACTGTTATATCTCTCAACAAGAATCTGTATCGTTTGAGTCACATTGTTTGGCTGGTTTAGAAATGGAAGTGAGTAAATGAACTTACATAGAAGGGATCTCCTCCGAGAGACTGTATCAGGATGAGGAGTGGATACTGCAGTAATGACACCACTGCTGAGAGGGTCATGATCAGACCATAAAGCTTTCCAAAGTGCTTAGCAGGAAACCTGTTACAAAACAAAATCTAATCATCGTTCAAGAAATTTCATTAAAAATTAACACTTGGATCAATTTAAGAAATTAGAATTTTTCCATTTCATATTAATTATTTATTTCCGATTTTCTTCCCAATATGTTTTGGTAGCCAATTATCCTGCCCAGTTGTTGTCTCTCCCCATCACTTGTAAAGTCTCTGACTCTAGGATGGAGCAGACCAACACAGGCCTCCTCCGACACATGTGAAGTCAAGCTCTGCCTTTTTTCAAACTGCTGTGGGATACACTGCTGCCGGGCAGCCAAAGCACTGTGAGGAAAGCGCATGAACCCCAGTTTGGAGCCAGCAGACATTAATTAGTAGTGCTGGGGAGAGAGTGCCATCTTACACCAATGTTTCAGTCTCAGGTCATATACTCACGCAATGTTGATGAAAGCAGCGTTCCCTCCATACAGAAAAGAGCGATTTATGACCTGTACGATGAATGTGCCGTACTGAAGATTGAGGTCAGGAATAGTTGCAAATACACAGAAAACCAGACACAGGAGAGGTGTGACAAACAAGGACACAGCTGCAGAGCACAGGTCTGCTTCTTTTTCTGTTACTCCTACAAAAAGACGTACAATGTATAAGTATAAAAATGTATAATAGAATTCTAAGAGACATTTTAAGATTAAGACTAACCAATTTAGCCAATGTGATTTTTCACACAACAGAATTTGACCTCTGCATTTAACCCATTCATGCAGTGAAACACACACACACACCTGTGTGAATTTGTGCCTGAAGTGGTGGGCAGCCCTTATCCACCGGCACCCAGGGAGCAGTTAGGGGGTTAGGTGCCTTGCTCAAGGGCACTTCAGTCATGTTCTGTTTGGGGATCGAACCAGCGACCTTCTGGTCACAAGACCA
The DNA here is from genome assembly GCA_036984385.1 of Crenuchus spilurus. Lineage (NCBI taxonomy): Eukaryota > Metazoa > Chordata > Actinopteri > Characiformes > Crenuchidae > Crenuchus > Crenuchus spilurus. The sequence continues at coordinate 50,016 of BRDA01000423.1, forward strand.
GATCCTTACCACTAGGCCATGGCTGCCCCCTTGCATTAGGGGGCAATTTTAGCATTAAGGGAGAATACGGTAAGGTGAACCAGTGAGTAAGTTGACCCACCCCCTATATATTGCATCTATGCACTTTGTCAGGTGACCATATATTTTGGAATCACCCATCATTTCTGCCAGGCTATGAAAAAGAAATACACGGCTTTTTGGCTTGTCAGAGTGATATTTTAGCATATCAAATGTAATGGCTGATACATCAAAGCAAATTCATCCATGTAGAAAATTATTTATAATGCATGGTGGTGCAGCATTTCTCTTAAATATAATTGCTTAGTATATTGCTTTATTTTAGTTGGAGTTCATCTCACAGGGTCAGTTTGGTTACAAGTACATTAAACCCTGCAGATAAGCTGCAATGCCAAGAAACTACAGACTGGCACTCAGCACCAATTAAAAACATGGCAATGATTGACATCACTGGCAAAAAAAAAAAAAAATTCTTATAGAAATTATATATATATATATATATATATATATATATATATATATATATATA
>BRDA01000423.1:51274-62389 GCA_036984385.1 Crenuchus spilurus
TGCTGGAAGGCCCAGCCATGTTTCATGTTCAATGCTCTTACAGATGGAAGAAGGTTTTGGCTTACAATCTCACCATACATGGCCCTGTTCATTCTTCTCTTAACATGGATCAGTCGTGCTGTCCTCTTTGCAGGAAAACAGCTCCAAAGCATGATGTTTCCACCCCCATGCTTAACAGTAGGTATGTTGTTCTTGGGATGCAACTCAGCATTCTTTTTCCTCCAAACATGGCGAGTAGACTTGAGTACCAAAAAGTTCTATTTTGGTCTCATCTGACCACATGACCTTCTCCCATGCCTCCTCTGATCATTGACGAACTTGAAATGGGTCTGGACATGTGCTGGCATGAGCAGGGGGACCTTGAATCCCCTGCATGATTTTGAACCATGATGGCATAGTGTGTTACTAATGGTTCTCTTTGAGAATGTGGTCCCAGCTCTCTTCATTTCATTGATCAAGTCCTCCTGTATAGTTCGGGGCTGACTCCTGACCTTTCTCAGAATCATCCTTACCCCATGAAGTGAGATCTTGCATGGAGCCCCAGACACTCATCTTGTGTTTCTTCCAGTTTCTAACAATTGTGCCAACAGTTGTTGCCTTCTATTGTCCTGTAGCCCAGCCCAGCCTTGTGCAGGTCTAAAATTTTGTCCCTGTTGTCCTTAGAAAGATCTTTGGAGTGTGACTGAATGAGAGTGTGGACAGTTGCCTTTTCAAACAGGTGCAATTAATACAAGTAATTAGTGCAGATTAGGAGGGCTTCTTTAAGAAGAACTAACAGGTCTGTAAAAGCCAGAATTCTCGCTGGTAGTTTATTTACCAAATACTTATTTTCCACCATAATTTACAAATAAATCCTTTAAAAATCCCACAATGGGATTTACTGGGTTTTTTTTTCTCATTTGTCTCTCATAGTTGAAGTGTACCTATGATGAAAATCACAGACCTCTCGTCTTTCCAAGTAGGAGAACTTGCACAATCAGTGGCTGACCAAATACTACCCCCCCCCCCCCAACGGTGTATGTGTGTAGAGAGAGAGCGAAAGAGAATACATTTTGGTCAAAAAAAACAAAAAAAAACAACACCTTTGTTTCAGTGATAAATATAAAATCTTACTACCCCTATAAGAGAAATGGATTATAAATTAGTTTTATTAGTAAAATATGTGAAATTTTAAAATATATACATGACTTACAGATTCAGATAGATGGTCAAGTTTATGCCCAGATTGTGCAACTTACCCACTGACTTGGGTCATGTTATCTCTAACCTGGGGCAAATTGAGTTTATATAAGAAGCCATATTTTTAGAACCCCATCACAGATGAGTTCTGCCCCTTAAAATTGTTGACCATTCTGAAATTAAATGTTTGACACATCGATTGGACATCTGCCTTGTTTCACTTTATCTTGCAACCCAAGTAAATAAAGCTAATTTTACCCCACTTTCGTATTCTGTAAATTCTATAAAAGTGCAAAAGTTTGTAGACTCATGCTTAGCCAGGTTTATTCTCAAATCAAGGAAACATTACACTAGATGTTAGAAGTTTGATGTGAGAGAACTAGTGAGGCTAAGTACTGAAGTTGTTCAGTTGTCCTACATCAAACTTATTCCCTAGAGAACAGAGTTCTACTGCTCCACTACCCAATCTTTGGGGGGGGGCATTATACCCATCCAGATGCTTGACGTTAGACATGCTGATCTCAGGCTTGTGTGTGGCTACTCCAAAGCATCCCATGGTATCCCATATACACCTTGAGCGCTTTGAGCTTCTAGTACGGCTCTGCTTGACCCACCATCATTTAAGACACATGAAAGACTAGCATCGAGAATCTTCTCCATCATATTACTCAGGTAGTGGAAACAACTCCCACAGCAGAGTGCCTTGCAGTCTTCAAACAGACTTAAGAACTATCTCTTTGTCGAGCACTAGTTGTAATGCTCTTATATTGTGTATCTTTCCCTCTTTTTATGTATTAGTGATGGTTTAGTTCTAACAGTGTCTGAACTGAAGAGTAGTTTGGACTCTAATCTGTCTGTACTAGCTGAGAATTCTCTTAATGGAAACAAAACACTTTTGTACATCACTTTGAACAAGAGCATCTGCAAAATGCTGCTAGAAATGCCTTTCTATGGACTTTAAAGGTGAGTAACAGAAGCCAAATTCAGTTGTTCAGAAAAAGTGTCTGGAGCTATAGTTTGTATCTGAGAACAATAACAGATTTAAATTATACCTGTTGCCTGACCTGACTTCAGGATTCGTTTTTTAAGTTTGTCCATCATATATCCATTCCAGGGGGCAAAACCTATACTACTCAACTGAGTGTAGGCAAATGCATTGGTCATCTGGCTAACTGTTGGAGAGAACAAAAAAAAGAGCATGATTACAATATTTGCATTTACAGCAGAGGTGGCACAGTGAGAATATTAACCACAATCATGATAAATAACATCTCTATGTATATGTACACACATTGATGGGATGAATTAATTATAATATGGTTAAAACTATAATGGTTCGAGTCTGGTAGGCCCCAGATGAGTTGATAAACTATTGTGTGATGGCCTTGAGAGTCAGAAGATGAGCCAGGTACCAGGCAAAAGCCAAGCGCAATGAGTTGAATGGTAAATATATTACATGATTTCCTGTGTGAAGAAAACTTTTAAAAAATTTTATTGAAAGTTATGTCGACAGCAACACATTAGCAGTGTAGAAAAGAGGATGATAGACAGTCTGGATACTCCACAATTTCTCACTTTCCATACAAGAGAAAATAAAAGGTCAGACTCGGCTTTATGCAGAGTCTTTTCTACTTCGGTAGACAATTGATAGTTAATTTCGATTTTGCATAGGTGCTTTGAGAAGACGGGTCATTTCGTCCCAACATTAGTATTTAACAAATATTGGCCAGATGAGAGCATGATCAGGCTTGATTAATTGTATTCAGTACAGAACAATGTGTAAAACACTGAACAGTCATAGTATTTAAGATATAGTGTTAAGTGAAAAATGACACTTGCTGGAGAATGTTTTAGTTTAAGGTTTTTTTTTTATTATTAATTTATTTATTTCCAAGTTCTTGCCATTTTTTTAGCCCCTTCCCAATGTAGTAGTAGTGAATTAGCCCATCTTCTCTGTTAGGACTCTCCCAATCACTTTGCAATGTCCCTGACTCTAGGAGGGTGAAGACAAGCACAAGCCTCCTCCGTTGCCTGTGATGTGGCCACCACCTCTTTTTGAACTACCACTGATACACCGTCACTGGGGAGCCAACACGCTCAAAAGAAAGCGCAGGATTCCCAGCTCTGAATGGACCAATCAGTAGACGCCTGAGCCAGCGGACATTGCAATGCGAGAGTGATAAGGAGAGAGAGCGCCATCTACCTACCAAGAGAGAGCACTGCCAATTTTTGCTCTGAGCCCCGGCTGTTGATGGCAAACAGCATGACCGGGATTCAAACTCACAATCCTCTGGTCATAGTGTCAGCGTCTTAGCCTGCTGAGCCACTCTGAGCCCTAGTTTATAAAGTTCTTAATGCAAAAGGTTCATATTATATATATATATATATATATATATATATATATAAAAATAATGTTGGCATCTTGGGCTAGAACAGATAAGTTTCAGCAGGTACAAAAGTTGCCAATCTTCCTTCTAAAATTTCATTTTTCCTGTATGTTTGCTCTCAACTTACACTTTGGAAAATTCTCTTTTTGGATTTTTTTGTTATAGAAAAAAATTCCATTGGTTCCCCTAGTTTAATTTTTAATTGGATAGACAATACAACAAGTTTAAAAATGAGTTGCTTTCAAATTAAAATGCATCAAGTGTTAGAGAAACTCTTTTCAGATTTAGTATCTATTGCTCTTCAACAATTGGGACCTTCAGGCTACCTTGTTTTTCCGGTTCACCCTTTTATTTTGCAAATGTGTTGCAGAAACTCTTCACCATGGTTCCACCTGTTCCTCTCGATGTGTTCTCTTTCCTAAAACTTCCCTGCCCCGCCACCCCACCACCACCCCATTAACCCTTACCATGTAACTAAACTGAATTTAAATCTCACCAGAGTGCACATCAATCAAGACTGGGCTTCCAACTCACCCAACCTTCAAAAATATCTAAATATATTCATATGTATTTTGATGCATCACATTTGGCATCTCACCATAATATTAAACTCAAGTGAAGCTCTTAAAGTCTAGGTTTATTAATCGGTTTCTACTATTTGGGAATTATACCTGGTAAAAATTAAGCTAATGTAGGTCAAATAAAGTGCTTGTTCGTCTATGAACTTTTAAGAGACAATACAGTTAAGGACAATTAACAGATGTTCTTTTACTGCAGTTTACCAGCGTCTTGGTCGTGTTGTGTCAAACGGTTGAGCATGGAATTCAGCGACGCAATGAAAAGATAGTGGCGCAGCTGCATGACCGAAATCCATATTAGATGCCACAAAAAGAACCAGGAGAGAACACAGCTCTTAAAGCTGCTGTCTGCAGAGAAAGAGTAAGAAAGTGGGTGGTCTCTAATATGTTAAAGATGCTTTGAAAGGTAAATACAGTTATTTACCTTATATTTTTATATCAAATATATATTTTTTTATATCAAAAAGATTGTGTTCATAATTTAATTTAGAAACTCATTTTATATTCCTTAAGTATAGTGACATTAAGTCTTGCTTTGATTAAATGTTCATAATGTCTGAAGAGCAATTTACTCTATAAGCCATAATCAAAACAAAAATGACAAATAATCAAACAAAAACAAGACAAAAATGGCTAGAAATATTTTACTTGGTGTGATGAATATAAAATGACAATTCAACTTATTTTTATTATTATTTATCAATTATTCAATAATAAACAATACACAACATAAGTACACAAATTGTATTAATAATAAATGATAAAATACTATCATGAATCAAAAAATAAAACATTTTACAAATGTGTATAAAAAACATTTTCTCTTTAATGAACCGTTTTGTATTGTTGTGTGATAAATACTACAGAGAAATAAAAGCAGTAGCTTTACCCGTTTGCTCTCCTTGCTGAGGCGAGTTATCATTCAGTGGTTCACCAACTGCGTTTTGCTCAGTTCGGTCCGATATGTTGTTCAACTCTCGCTGGGCTTCATATCTTTCCACACTGTAGCTGTTAGACTTACCACAGCTTACCCTGTTACATGAAAGAAATTGAGGTTTTAGTACTAAAGACTGAGGTTGTTCAGAGAATTAAAAGCTTGTAAGCTGTAGTCTTCTCACCCATATTTGTAGTCCTCTGGGACTGGATAGGGGATGTGCGTTTTGGGCATGAGGAAGAAAGTCCTCAGAAGGTGGATGACATCACAAGCGGAAAGGAAGAGGAAAGAGGTGCGAAGAGAGATTCCATTCTCATACAGGATCTTAATACATGAAAATCAAGCACGTTTGACAAATTGTTCTATAATGTTCTCAGAATTCATAATGCTCTCCACAATCACACTTCTCTAGAACATTCTCTCCTGTTCACAAGTAAGTTAGTTTGATGCTATTCTACAATATTCTCCTCATTCAGCGTTTTAGAATGCTCAACTCATGTATACTGTACTAGAATGTTCTCTCCATTCACACTGTGCCATCATGTTCATCCTATTTACACTGCTCTAGAATGATTTACCTCCACTATTTACTGGGTTATGTTCTAGAATCATTTTACAACAACTTCCCGCCCCCCACGTTCAGTGTGCTAGAACAATTTCCCTCCCCCATTCCGTGTTCTAGAATGAATTTCCACCACATTCACATACTCTAGAATGTTTGTCCCAATAGTTTGTTCGACAACACTCTCACACAGAAGATTCATTACTTTGATGAAGAGGAAGACTCCAGATGAAGAGTCAAAAGCCCCGTTGTACAAAGTGATGATAGTAGAACGATGAGAACCAAAGAGGTTCCCCACCTAGTGGTACAGAGGAACATAGTAATTTATTTCCAAGCCATTCACTGTATAATGGACAAAAGCTGCAATATCTGAAAGCTCAGCTAATAACTGTTTATGTTTGAAGAACATGGTGCTGAACCACACTGTGTATATGGCAGATGATACCTGTATGTTCGTAATAAGGAACAAAATACCCCCCACTGCAATGAAAGGAAGAGCTATGAAGAACAAGAAGGAAAGAGCTGGAAGAGAGGAAAGACAATCATCTTATTAATTGGTCAGGGTAACGATAACAATTGTAATGGTTTTTCTCCTTACCTTTACCAGACAATGCAACAAGCAAAGTCCCCAAGGTATAGAGGGCTCTACAAAAAAAAAGATGAAAGTGATTTGCTCACATTTATCAAAAATATAATCAACAAACAACTTTCACATTAAGACACTACGTGTAAGTGATGTTAGAAATATTCCCGCAATTTTAAACCATCTACAAGGCAACACCCACTGGCCACTTCATTAATGAAGTGACCAGTGAGTGTTCATTATAGAATAGACTAAAGGTTAACACAAGCTGTAATGCCATGTGATCAACATCGCATGACTTCTCAAATGTCCAAACATTTATTGGCTTCATGAGATGCAAAACTGTTCCACACTTAGCAAATTCACCCTAGTCAATAGGCCCACATACATCTCTTAGTGATGGTTTTCTGGACATGAATAAAGTCATGGCCTAAACTGCAGTGCCAGTGCCGACTCCCCATTAATCAAGGTTAGCCTCCGTCACAGCTGAATGTCCATCATTCAAAAGAACTCACATTGCCAGAAATCTTGTGACCCTTGTTCCAAAGCGGTCAAAGATTAAGCCAGTAAGGAGACACAGGAAATTGTTTGAAAAGGATGCAACAGTGAAGATGAGAGAGAACCGATCATCCTGAGCACTGCAGTCTGAGAAAGAGAGAAATACAGTGAGATGGTTACTAAGGTTAAGGTTTAGGCGTAAGCCCGTCTTGTTTACCGAGGTTAAGGTTCAGGCGTAAGCCCGTCTTGTTTACCGAGGTTAAGGTTTAGGCGTAAGCCCGCCTTGTTTACCGAGGTTAAGGTTTAGGCGTAAGCCCGTCTTGTTTACCGAGGTTAAGGTTCAGGCGTAAGCCCGTCTTGTTTACCGAGGTTAAGGTTCAGGCGTAAGCCCGTCTTGTTTACCGAGGTTAAGGTTCAGGCGTAAGCCCGCCTTGTTTACCGAGGTTAAGGTTCAGGCGTAAGCCCGTCTTGTTTACCGAGGTTAAGGTTCAGGCGTAAGCCCGTCTTGTTTACCGAGGTTAAGGTTTAGGTATAAGACTCCTGGATACCGAGGTTAAGGTTTAGGTATAAGACTCCTGGATACCAAGGTTAAGGTTTAGGTATAAGACTCCTGGATACCAAGGTTAAGGTTAGGCTTAAAATGGTGTTATTGTTACTATGGTTAAGGTTGTGTTTAGATGCGAGACAGTCTTTTGATTAAGCAAAGTTTAATGTTCAGTTTAGATGTAGGTGTGAGATTACTCTGTTACAGAATTACAAGCAAGGAAAATGTAATTAATTCATTTAATTAATCTCAACTTATCTGAAAAATAAATGCTAACAAAGTATGGAATTGACATGAAAACTTGACAGAGCTTCTCTTCTGAGTACATGGGTGTGGCTCTGTGAGAATGAAAAGTAGAAAATAAAGAAACTAATTAGATACTCTTGAAGAGTCTATTGAGATGTTCTCACCTGTAACTGTTGCGTTGTTGGTTCCATTCACAACACACATTTCACTGAAGTATCCATCTTTTTTCAGGACAAAAACAAGAGAAGCCCATCCAAACACAACCCCTGCAAAACCTATGCACTCAAACAGACCTGTTAACAGGGTCAGGTAATATTGGCGTCTTAGCGCCCTAATACCGTCAAGCATCTCTGCTATTGACATCTTTGGTTCTGTCGTTTCTCCAAAAACTCTTTACAGCCTGAATGTGAATCTATTAGACAGGTCCTGCTCCAACTGAATTCAGACTTTGAGTGGTGGTGTTTATCACCCTCACCCTCCACTGCTTAAGTTTCACTGCATGCTCCAGTCTGATAGTACAGGAAGAGATGGCAGATCAAGTAGACCAGTAGAGTATGGACCAACAAGATAAACTGATCACTCCTTCAAACCAAATATCGGCACCGTTTGACTTCTGCACAGCTGGTTACTGATTCACCCCTGAAAAACAAAAAAAGCAAAAAGAGTAAAAGTTTTTTTTTGTTGTTTTCTAGAAATGCTCCAAAATGGCTTGGAATGCAATTCACATGAACTCACATTGAATGTAAAGAAATGTACCGTTACCATTGTGGACACTCGTTTCTCTTTAGACAGATAATATAGGAAGAAAACGATGATCTCAGAGTCACATGTAACTTCCATATGCGTGCAATGTGCATGATCTCTTGAGTATCGGTCATTAGTCTTTATTGTGCAACTTCAATGACAACTTGTGCTTCTCCAGGAGAATCTTGTTCCCTTTTTCAGTTTGTTTCACTCGGTTCCTCATTACAGACCATGTGTGCCGAGTTTTTTTTTTTTTTTTTAATTTAAATCAGCTTCACAATTACAAACTGTAGTCCATCTGTTTCTCTGTAGCCTCCTTTCACCCCATTCTTCAATGATCATGACCCCCACACAGCAACTATTATTTAAGTGATGGGTCATTCTCAGCACTGTAGTGACACGGACATGGTGGTGGTGTATTAGTGTGTTGCACTGGTATGAGTGAATGAGAGCAAATACTGATTTTTTTTTTTTTTTAAGCACCTCAGTGTTATTGCTGCTAACAGCTAACCCCATCCTGTGACTACCAAAACTGTCCGACTTTACATCATCAAGGTAAGCCAATTGGGTACATGCGTCTAATAGTGTTCAAACATCTCCAGCAGCTCTGCTGTGCCCGATACACTGGTACCAGCACAACACACACCATGTCAGTGTCACTACAGTGCTGAGAATGATCCACCAGCCAAATAATATCTGCTCTGTGGGGTCCTAACCACTGAAGAACAGGGTGAAAGGAGGCTACAGAGAAAAAGATGGACTACCTTTAATTGTAGAACTACAACATGCAACTATAGCTGATAAAATATACAAAAACTGTAGATACAATGTATGTGCACCTAATGAAGAGGCCAATGAGTGCGAAACACACACAGCTAGCTTTTGGCTTTAGATGAAAGACTATTTTTTGGTTACTGAGGATAAGGTTAGGTTTAGGTGTAAGACTATATTGTATCAGTTGAAGAGCATTTTGAGCACAGATCCTCAACATTGAAGAAACGTTTGACAGATGGCCTAATCTCACATGTACACCACATCTACATAGTGGCTTGTTTGCACTAAAGTGGTTGCTGAGTGCACAGTAGTTCATAATTAGTAGGAACACAAGTCACAGACATATTATTAGACAGCACATTTTGAAAATGCACTAAAGCAGGACTTTACTCAGGGCTGTGGTGGACAGTCTACGGCACACATGCTCTCCATGTTGAGCACTAATCCAGATTACCACGTCTGTCTTCTCTAATCTCTGCACCCAACAGGCGTCCTACTCGATGAATAAAACGTAAAAGCCAACGGGGCACAGTCAGCGGGCTGTTTCTCCTGTCTCATACGTGATAGATATGACAGCCTGGCTAAAAACGTTAGTGTGATTATATAATCCTCCAAAAGGAACAATCCCAGGAGCTGCATGCTCAGTTATGTAGCCTGCAGTAACGTGGAAGCCTTCAGAGTGTTAACACTGTTATACTGTCTGCTTTTCAAAGCCTTCATTTAACACACACAGTGATGACGAGTGCAGCTGAAACGCTTACAATATTCACCTCTATTTGTAATGCCCATCCATCACAACGCTGGAGAATCTCACTGGAGCGCGACCGGCGTGCACGAGCAGGGAGCGAGAGCGCGCACGCGCGTTAACATCCGCAGGCGCATTTCTGCTTTATATACAGGTGCATTTCAAAATCAGTTCATTTCAGTAATTCAGTTCAAAAAGTGAAACTCATATTATACAGATTCATCACACAGCGAGAGTATATTTCAAGTGTTTGTTTATTTTAATGTTGATGATTATGTCCTACAGGCAATAAAAACCCAAAAGTGAGTATCTCAAAACATTAGACTATTATATAAGACCAATTCAAAAATGATTTTAATACATGCATGTTGGCCTTCTGAAAAGTATGTACAGCATATGCACTCAATGTTTGATCAGGTTTCCCTCTGCAAGAATTACTGTATCAGTGTGGTGTGGCATGGAGGTGATCAGCCTGTGGCACTGTTGAGGTGGTATGGACCTCAAGCAGCTTGGATTGTGTGCCCCTCCACTCTTCCTCCAGACTCTGGAACCTTAATTGCCAAATGAATAAATAAATAAATTTATTAAATATATTTAATTTAATCCAGATCACTTTTAATGTATGACAAGATTAAAAAGGCACCGCATTCAAGGAATTACCCATATTGTCTTTTTCTGGACATTGGATTTGGTCATAGAGTACATATATATATATACTTGAACTTGTATTTGCAAGTTCTCCCACTTAGAAATCATGGAGGGGTCTGAAAAGTACATCTTAGGTGCATGTCCACTGTGAGAGACATAATCTAAAAGAAAAAATCCGGAAATCACAATGTATGATTTTTTAATAATTTATTTGTGTTACTGCTGCAAATAAGTATTTGAACACCTGTGAAAATCAGTGTTAATATTAGCCTTTGTTTGCAATTACAGAGGTCAAACGTTTCCTGTAGTTGTTCACCAGGTTTGCACACACTGCAGCAGGGATTGTGGCCCATTCCTCCACACAGATCTTCTCTAGATCAGTCAGGTTTCTGGGCTGTCACTGAGAAACACAGAGTTTGAGCTCTCTACAAAGATTTTCTATTTGGTTTAGGTCTGGAGACTGGCTAGGCCACTCCAGAACCTTGATATGCATCTTATGGACCCACTCCTTGGTTATCCTGGCTGTGTGCTTTGGGTCATTGTCATGTTGGAAGACCCAGCCACGACCCATCTTCAATGCTCTAACTGAGGGAAGGACGTTGTTCCCCAAAATCTTGCAATACATGGCCCCGGTCATCCTCTCCTTAATACAGTGCAGTCGTCCTGTCCCATGTGCAGAAAAACACCCCAAAA
>BRDA01000424.1:7828-24795 GCA_036984385.1 Crenuchus spilurus
ACTTTGAAGTAAAATCTAAAACATATTCTGGTTTGTTTAACACTTACTGGGTTTGGATATTTGTCTTCCCCAGATCTCAATCTGACTGATCATCTGAGTGATGTGCTGGAACTATAACACTGGAATAGCAGCTCCACCTCACAACAGGTCTTAAATAATCTACAGCAAAAATCATGGTGTCACAGGACACCTTCCGAGTTCTTGTAGAGTTCATCCTTCACTGCTTTGGTGTCACAGGGAGGTCCGACAGCATATTAATCATATTAACACATCATTTTTAAAGCTAACACTGGTGTAGATCATCTTAATGGCAAACCAACTATTTTCATCCGTGATGTTTGTGCAATAAACTAAAACCTTATTTTTAATAAACATGAAATATGTCCTGTTTGACTTAGATGCATTCACAAATCAGGAACATTATGTCCTGCCTTAAGGTCTGGTGGTGGCTTACGGGGAAGAACAGGTCTTAAACCCTATTCAGATTACATGGGTCTTGGGATAATATCGCCTTTCACAGGAGGTGCTCTGTGTTTGTATTTATGTCCAGATGCACCATGTTTGTGTGTTTTTTCCTCTCATCCCCTGAGAAAATTGCAGGATGAATTACCTACTGTTTTTTTTTTTAGCAAACTCAGAGCTCATCTGATCATTTTAGGCCCATGTGTAAGCAAAACTGTGATTTTCCAGGAAGATGTCATCTGGCTTTGGAAAATGAACAGTTTTGGCTGCTTCTACTAGCCATAGAATGCACAAAACCAAGCTTTTGAAGACTTCCTTAATAATCTACTTGGTCTTGATGGAAGATCTTCCAGTCCATAGTCTTTGGAGGAAAAATAACCTAAAGTTCATAAGAAAGTTGAGATACCGGCTTATTATGCAATAATAATACAGACTTATTAAAAGAGTGATTATGATCACAGCTACAGGTACAAATGAATTATTATGTTAGACCTTCATGTCTGTAAAACCCTACAAACCCACAGAAACGTGCTCCTGTGGTTATTTTAATGCCACCCAGATGCAGGAGTTTCGTGTAAAATGTTAAAAACAGATGCCTGATAAACTAATCCAATCCAAACAGGCTTATATCGTCTTTTGCTGTTTTCTGCTATCAAGCTTTTGGCACAATGTGTTGAAAATAATGCCTTGTGTGTGGCCACATTGAAGATCAGCATCATTGTTCCTTCACTATCTTCATCTTCAGCCATTGTGCACTGATGTGCTGGTGCCAGAGCAGAGCTTTAGATTTCCTGGGATAAACTTTTGACCTCCGTGTGTTTCTGCGCAGATGAAGTTTGACCCGGCAGTGTCTAAGCAACCGTCATGCCAAAAGATGTCAACCGTGGCCGATTCTCTGGCTGAGCCGCACCGGTCCCCGGTGTTTACTCTCCGGAGACAGCAGCGCATCCAGGGAATAAAGTCTAATTAAAAGTAATGAACTTGAAAGAATGAACTGTGGTCAAGCCGCGCTATTGGACGCAAAGCGAAGTCTTGAGATGCGATTGCGCTTATTTCGCGTTCATGCTAAAGTAGCGACAGCCATTGCAGAAAATGGCACTTGCTGGAACTTTTGTTTGTTGCGGTATCACAGTCTTGCCGTGGTGATGTGCTCGGTGCTATTCTAGTTCGCATGTCTGGGGGGTGATTTGTAATTCATGGCATTTCGAGATCAGAAAAATACCTCAGCTGCCATTGCTTCTTGACATGCCTCCAATTCCGCAACTGGGGGGGTGGAAAAAAGCACCCGGTATTCGGCTCTATATTCAGGAATGCCATGTTTTGAGTGTGTCAAGTGCACATCAAGTCCTCAGGAGAGATGGAGGGAGAGATGGGGAGAGAGAGAGAGGGAGAGATGGAGGGAAATGGAGAGAGAGACTGCGAGACACCGGTGTTGTTTTGTACTTGAGCTTCGTTATCGTCTCATCGGTGATTCTGGCTGCAGGCACACGTTCATAAGCTTTGGATCATATCCGTGCTTTGATGAGCGATCATTAGCGCCGGGTCATGACTGATGTTCCAGCACAGTCTCCCTGCCTCTTGCTCTAGCTGTTATCTGTGCCGGTGATAGCTACGCTTTCACTTGACGCACCCTCGTACCTTGCTAAAAAAAAAGAAGAGCGCTGTCGCTTCAGCTAGCGATGGGAGGAGAGGAGAGATGAGGCGATTGCCAGTCGCCACTTCACTCAACCGCATTTTAATTTTCGGCGTCGTCTGGGGCTTAAACGTGAAAGAAGAAAATGAAAGAAATGCATGTCTCGTAAATGACTTCGGGAGTGAAGGAAGTAAAGGAGGAGAAGAGATGTAGTGGCAGATATTTTCGAACAAATCACCTGGACAGAGAGCTTGCTGGCTCCCTAACGGAAATCCATATTCATCTTGGTCCCTATTCGTCCCAGGGGGCCGCAGATTTCGGGCCGATTCCATATCGCCTTATCCCCTTGCTCCCTCTCGCTCATCTCAAATCTCGGCTTTCTCATCTGGCATGCTCTATTATTTCCAGATAGCGCTGCCGCATCATATTGCATTGCCGTGGGGACTCCATAAACCATAAAGCACGTGAACCACGTTGGCCATTATTAATGACGAGGCACCAAGAAGAAGTACCGCTGTAGAATATGTAGATCAGCCCGGTGCATATGATTTTAATATGAACTGGAGTGATCAAAATCTCTCCTGTCTGCTTTGACTAATGATGCCTTTCTGGTTGTTTAGTATGGCCGGAGCCTGTTTCGCTGAACGTTGAGCGTCAACACAATCACTGCTTATCTGTTTTCCCTCTAATGATACAAAATCATCGTCACGTCACAAAGAAATCTCTTCCCCAAAACGTCCCACGTTGTCGGCATGTGGTTACGTTTTCAAGGTTCCTCTTTTGTTCGCTGTGTCCTCTTTAAAAGGGCACCTTCCAGTGGGCTGCACTAGGAGAACATTAAGACATAGGCTGTACACATGATGGCTCACGAGATAGCAGAAGTGAATTATTACAGTGTGAATGATCTTATTTATTAAATCCCCTTGGCCGGAGTTGGGCGTGAGCCAACTGTTGCTGCTCAGCCTGCTGCGATCATCAGTAATGAGGCTGCTCCAGACGGATGACTGCAGGTCCCGGTCGCACAGATAAAACCCGACTTTAGATTAAGAGAGAAGCACAAAAACATATTATAAGCACTGGGGTAATATCACTATCTCTTAAGCACTGGAGTCCGGGAATAAAGACTAGGCCCTGTATGCTCTTGGATGCACTTGAATTGCTCCTTGAGGTGACCTGCACTTTAAAAGGGGAAAGAATGTCATAGAAAATAAATCTTTTAGAGATTGCTAGCATGGCTATTGCTAGCATGGACATGCTAAAGGTGTCAGAAGAGCCTATACATCATTGAACCTTTCAATGCATGAGTCTTTAAATGAAAACTTCAAGGTTTTGCTAACAACGGTAGTTTAAATGCAGTAAAAGAACTGTTGACCCAGATCATATCACTCAGTTATATTTTATACCCGGGAGATGAGAAATACTCATTTCTGATTGGCTGGCAGGTGTTTATTGATTCTATATAACAAGAAATGTACTGTATGAAGTAGATTCAGTAAAATATTGAATCACAACTCTTTCAATGCTCTGGAAGCTTTCAATGGCTAGTCTACTGCTGACAAACAGCTATAGAGTAGCTACAACAATACCCAATTACAATTTTGCAAGAAACGGGAGATTTTGTGATAATGTCTTCTTTTTTAAACACTTCTCATGTTATTTTCTACACATGAATGCACAAAAATGGGTTAATAGCCTTTGAGGTATCCTGTTGTATCACATTAGTAGACTTGGTGAAAGATACTCCACTCTGCCTCATGTTATATAGTCCTTCACCCCATCCATTAATTTCCTATAATGGGAAACCTCGGAGGCTGTTATCCTTTACATAAGTACTTCCATTCATTTTCTGCATCAACCCATCTAAAATCTGTCAATGTATCTTATATTTCTCAGAATGCTGTAACCTTATTAAAGCATTGTTATCTGATATACATGTTTTGTTAAGTAAAATGATCTCACGATGTTGCCAGATAATTTAGATTTAAGATAAATGCTTCATCCTATCAAGTTCTCTGTTTGTTTCAGTGTAAACTCTGACTCATCAGGATGATGGGCTGTGTTGAGTTGAACAAAGCCTCGTCCACTGGCAAATAAAGTTCAGCAGATTGTAACTTTATGCAAATTATTGTGGCCGTATTTGGCCAATTGGATGAAGGTCAATTGGTCACTTTTTCTTACTTTCAATGAAGCACAAAGCCAGAGAACTGCTGTAGTGTCAGCTCTAAATAATTCTAAAAATGATTAAAAAAAAAACCCTCTGGATTTGGCATTCCTGCTGGCAGCATATTAACAAAATTTAATAAAAATATATTTTTAGATATTTCTGAGAGGAGCTTAAATAAACAGAGACATGTTTTTCAGAGCGAGTCAGACAGCTGCACATTTTTTCCCCACCAAATGATGCAATCTGTCATTCATATGATAATGACATGGTAATTCCGGAGATTTCATTGGTGGATTATCGGCCGTGGAATGTGTGGAATGTGAATTTGAACAATCTTGCACCTAAGTGTTCACACCTATCTCTTAAATATTCAATCTAGGAGCCACTGAATGAGTGTCACTTCACATTAGTTAAGCTTTAGAAATAAAAGCACATACAATGCCTAAAAACTGTAATGAGCAGTGTGTAGCCAACACCTCTGTTTATTCAGGTCTGAGCTCAAAAGTCTTGACTAGAAATGTTTAGTGTTTTTTCAGCTGATGTAGATTACATGGCTTGAGCAAGAAGAGAAAATTAACATCATACTGAGCTCTTATGTCATCTGCGAAGACTAAGCATAGAACCTGAACGGATTTTATAAATGCAGAACATCTCACGGGTTTCTCAAGACATCTCGTGTTTCATTGCATACACTAGGCCTTCCGGCACAGAAGGGGTATGTACAACAAATGTAATTGCAACATGCTGAGGCGATGAATATCATCAGAATCTCAAATCTTGAGAGAATCTATGCCAGGGGTGTCAAAGGGGTGGAGGGCTGGTGGAGCACAGTTTGGTGATTTCTCTGCTCTGACACTACAATTAAACGAAAAGATGGTGGTAGATGTTGCATCACTGGGATGGAAGAAAAAAGTTCGGTTGTGATCACTCTTTCAGGAGACATTATAGAGACACTTGGACATTTGCTGGAGCAGCTCTTCCATCTCTTCCTCCATGTACATCATCACTTTGCCGTTTTTATTTTACTCTTCTAGCTCTCTCATTGGTTAATGCCAGTGTCACTCACTTCAGGGCTGTCTGTAGGTAGTCTTGCAGTAATAACCCCTAAAATTGGCCTAGCAGCATCACTTAATTACATCTCTGACCTTCTCAGACTACAGGACTTGTGAACATGAGTCATAAATATCAAACATGTTTGATAATATCAGAAGGCCTCCAATCATAGCTAAAGACTGACTCATTTCTCCGTTCACACTAGAGGAGCACATACACTAGTAAACTCTTCCAGCTTTCCAGCAGGAAAATCACATCCAATTGTGAACATTTCTGTAGGCGACTGATGCAGTCTGACGTTTATTCTCGTTGTGATCTTTTGTGAAAAGCTAAAAAAAATAAGAAGAAATAACAGAATATCATACTGTTCTCCAATGAGATGTTCAATATGAAATCTGCCTTCATTAGCATAACTGAAATGTCAACGACGCCCACCTGCATCGAGCAGAGCAATCCGGCGCATCCGAATGTGGCAAACACACCTGCAAGTGGACTCGTACTGTGGTACCATAAAATACGTTAAATTATCTGTCAAAATAGTGAAATAATCTAATACCATTACAACTATTTTTAGTTGCCCAATATCCAAATGTTTAAATGAATGCATTCATCTATTGCTGATACAAATGCACACACAGTCTAGTCCTTGTAGAGAAGTACTGCCAATAGGACTGATTATGAACCTATTGGCACCAAGTCTAATGCCAGGTGTGTGTAGAGAGGTATAAAGCTTAGCATTGAGCTGTGGAAGTGTGTTCTCAGCTCCATCCAGTACTTCAGGGATGAGGTGGGGTGGTGATTTACATCCTGACCTCACTAACACTCGTGTTGCTGAATGCAATCAAATCCTCACAGCAATCTTCCAAAATCGAATTGAAGGCTGGATAGACCCTTGATTTTGGAAGAAACAATGAACGAGTATGTGTCCCAATACTGCAGGTGTGGCAGTGTGAAGATGCTGGCGTGTTAGTATAGAACCAGCCACTGAAAGGTTCTGTATAGAGCCAACGGTGGTTCTGCTATGGCATTGTTCCAGAGAAGAGTGCAAGCTTGAGTGCATTCACTGTCATTTGCTATGTTTGGAGTCCCATAGGGCCTTCTCGGTGCAATTTGGCTTGATTAAATATGAATCGCATTTGTTGTTTGCTCAGTTATTTGTGCAGGATGGCTCGGCCTAGGCCGGAGGGGAGAACAGTGTCACAGTCTTCTCGAGCTGTGACTTAAGCGGTAATAAGTATCATCTGCACATGCTCAGCGGGTAGACTGCACATCAGCTGAGAGTCATGTTTGTTCAGGGTTGTTTTCCACATTGCGAAGAGCAGTTAGGGGTAAACAAGGGGAAACAGAGCTTCTACACATAACAGCACCGCTCAAGGCATGAACCGAGCTACCAACAAGCTGCATCAATTTGCCATCCTCTCCTCCAGCAGCCCGGGCTGCTTAAGTGCTACTGCTGAAATGATGCTAACTGCTTCCGCTGGATTCGCTTCAGCTAAGGAATCGAATGTTCTGTAGGCAAGATTTTCCTAGTTATGTTTCTGCTTTCTTCTGTTTGCGATATCTGGGGACAAATCGGGATGTGGACATGTTCCCTGGACCACTGTTAGTAAATCTGAAGATTTTTTTAGAGGTTCTTTAGAGTGATGCTATAGATCAGGGGTGTCAAACTCCAGTCCTGGAGGGCCAGATTTCTGCACGGTTAGTTGATCTTCCTGATCAAACACACCTGATTCAGCTCAGCAGGTTTAATTGCAGTGTCAGAGCAGAGACATCACCAAACTGCTGGACACCGGCCTCTGGAGTTTGACACCCCTGCTGGAGAAGAAGCAGAACTAGTGCACCTGTTGTAATGAGATCTTTTTGGCATATCTAGATTGAATCCAGAAAATCAAAACCAAATTTGGAAGGTTAGATGATGCTTCTCCATCTCTCCTGGATCTGCATATCATGGCTGCATAGTTAATGACGCCTATGTTGTTACCATATTAATCTATGCAGGTACATTTGTGATGGCTGGACAAGTGAATCCAAACTGATCACTTACAGTCGGCTCAACAGATCTGATTTGAGAAACTGAAGAATATCTCAGCCAGTTTGCATTGTTTTAATCCTTACTGTCAGATCAGTGGACCATCACTGGGTCAATATCTTTCCTCTCACTTGATTGGAACAGGGATTATTCCCACCTCAGGGATTTTTAACCAATAACCAGTGAAAAACTGACTTCTATAACTCTAGTTTGTCAACAGAACAGTATCTGATTATGTTGTAATGAATGTATTTGAAAGTTTTGACTCCACTCACCCTGACTCCTGACCATCCATCCATCCATTATCATCCTCTTAATCCTGGTCAGGGTCATGGTTAGTCCCTCTACCCAATCATCAGGTGCAGGGCATGGCATTACATGGTTTAAGCTAAGTCAAGAACAGGATGCCAATACATCACTGGGCACACACACAGCTGACGTCTGCATCCTGTCCACTAGGGTGCCTGCGGAAGGGGCTACATTCTGAAATTGTGCACTAAAACGTGTAGAAAACATTTTAATTTGACCCCCGTAGTGGTATTTCTTTTCCCCTTTGCTCACATGTGTACAGAACCTTTGACCAGTGATGGGCACATATTTATAACTCAACTGTTTGAATGACGCCCCAAATCAGTCATCAATTCAAAGAGAAAGCATTTGCAAAACAGTCACACATGCAAATCTGTTGCAAAATCAGTAAAATATTGATAGGAACGCTCTCTAAACATGTGTAGTGGCAGCTGTAGTGGTGATGTATTCATTGTACATCTAAGAATCTACAGATGTTCTCATTTAGAACCACTTCCAAGGTGCTACTAGGCTGTGGGAAGAAATGAGAAGTAACTACGATGATGCAGTACATTTCAGGAGGTGCGCTCCACGGATCATCCCAAACTGAACCCTCACAGCTGTCTCTCTCACTACACAGGAACTGCAGACTTATCAAACCAACCTATCGAAGGAGATAATTATATTACAAAGGCCAGACTCCACAAGCCTTGTATGTGAACCATTCCACAGTCTGAGAGGCTACTCTGAAGAATTTCATGAGAAAAAAAATGAGTCATCATGTGAACAACATGAAGAAGCACTCTTGTGAAAAAAAACACAATGCACATACACACAATCATGCTGAAGCCAAACTGTATAAAGTCTTGCTAGGATTGATTAAGCTGCATATGTTGGGCTCTACCATCATGCCAACTTGTTAATCACAAAATTATGCACATTATTAAGAGTTCAGTCTTGAACCCTTTTTTTGCCAATTTTATCCCCTTCACAATGTAGTGGTAGCCAATTAGCCCATCCCCTCCGATAGGCCTCTCCTCATCACTTTGCACTGTCCCTGACTCTAGAAGGGTGAAGACAAGCACAAGCCTCCTCCATTGCGTGTGATGCAGCCACCGCTTATTTTTCGAACCACCGCTGATACACCGTCATTGGAGAGCCTAACGTGCTCGGAGGAAGACACACAGTGTCCCCAGCTTCGATTGGACCCTATCAGTAGACGCCTGAGCCAGCAGACATTGCAACGTGAAAGTGATAGGAAGAGTGAGAGAGCATCATCTACCCGCCCAGAGAGAGCACTGCCAATTTTTTGCTCTCTTGGGCCCCGGCTGTTGATGGCAAACAGCATGAACGGGATTCGAACTCGCAATCTTCGGGTCATAGTGGTAGCGTCTTTGCCCGCTGAGCCACTTGGGGCCTTGAACCCTTTGAGCATTGTTCTCAGTTTAATTCGTATAGTGCCTTTCTCCAACCCAATGTACAGTCATCACAGTATTGTCCTTTTCTGCTTTGGAATGAACTTGACCTAGGAAATCACAGATGCCATGTGGCAGGGTTTGTATAAATAGGTGAGCATACCAGTTAGCTGTAGAAGAGTGTAAAACAATAGTCATGGGCAAAAGATGCGATGTGACTGATGTCCAAAAGAGCATGAAAATATGTTAAGCATGGTGGTGGTAGTATCTCAGAAACCACTAACTTTGTGGGATGTTCTAGATCTGCTGTAGTGAAGGTGTACTGAAAATGTAATTCTTAAGCCTCTCAACAGCATATCAGTGGTGCCCCAATTGATGCCAGAGTGAAACGATGACTCCAGCAAATGAAAAAGGCTCTCAGGAAGCCTACTGTTGACAATGTAGCATCATGTTTTAGCAAAGCACAGCTCACTCAACCCTGGAAAACAGAGCATTAGTTCGGCTTTGGCATGAAACTTTCATTGTTCTTGAGCATCAAAATGGAACACGGATCCAAAATGCCCATTAACGTCTACAAGCTCTGCACAGAACCTACAGTTAACATACAATTTATTTAGAATTTTCACAGAATTTTATGGCAAATGGAACACAGGAAAAGGCTTTCATTAGTAGGGTCCTATATATCCATTTGTGCTAATATCAATACACTTTATTGTGATACTGTATCACTTTTCAATGAAAAGATGTGATGTAAAGTCTAACAGCTTTCCTAGAATTAAATCACAATGTATCACAATATGTTGAATCGTAACCCCTGTATCATGATACTTATCATCTCACCAGGTTCTTGCCAGGCCTGATTAACACACAATCTGCTACAGTGGTGTTTCCTAACTACAGGTACTGACCCAGTGAATCCCTGCCAGCACAATGTCCTGATTTGGCCCAAAGCACAAAAACTAGCCTGTAACCCCTGACCTTTATCATTATCCAGCAGAAACAAGCCAGAGACCCAATTGGCATGTGAAGGCCAAATGGGAGAAGAGCTGTCTCAGGACATAAAATACAGACATGGCCATCCTTTCCAGTCCTACTCTC
Organism: Crenuchus spilurus; assembly: GCA_036984385.1. Lineage (NCBI taxonomy): Eukaryota > Metazoa > Chordata > Actinopteri > Characiformes > Crenuchidae > Crenuchus > Crenuchus spilurus. Next base: position 17,971 of record BRDA01000424.1, read on the forward strand.
TGGAATTCAATTTCACTCCTACCAACATACGTTAAAGATAAGAGAAACATAAACCAACCCCCCAGTGAAGCTTATAGCTCTGCTGACTGAACACACTGCTATGCTGACTCCATCTCTAATGGCCAGCTCGACATCTACGGCCTCTCGTCTATCCGTCACACAGCAGTTCATATCGGCACGAAGATACATTCGTCGTGTTGGGGAGGGCAGGTAAAATGGTTCTTGTGGGGTATTTGTCTTATGTTCATTTGCTGTTGTGCAGTGGTCCACACACTATTTCTCACAACAGGCACAATCTCAACCTTTAACTTTATCTTGAAGTGTTATTGTCTTTAATAGCCTTTAATCTAAAAGCTTTATCTAACGTCACATTTAGAATCTTTAGAGAGGCTGAGCATCAATTTTACATGAGTTTAGATTTTAAATGTTAGTATTTAGTCCTATAGATTATCAGTTAAGACTACTATACCTTATTATTTTATTATTAAACCAAATTAGTGTCCGGGACACTGTATGGAAGGACTGTCAATGCAAATCTTAATGCGTGACTATTTCATTGTTTAATTGAGTAGATTTTATTAACCCTTTAACATCCTTCTCAACCATTTGGTAGAGCACATTGAAGTTATTATATCTTATTGAAGGAGTTGAACATAATACAATGTGATTGTGCCATCTCTACCAATCGGTAGAGGTATGTTAGGCTAAAATACATGCATTAGAATTTTGTAGTTTAGATTTTGTAGTTTATGTTCTGATTTAACCATAACGTGTATGTTTAAAGTGAAATATTTTGGGGTGCCACTGTTCCTGGTCTTTAGTTCTCTGTGGAGTTCTTTCAGAAACAGGTTGTGAAGAACCTGCGTTGACTTCTAGCGATTTTCATTCAACAAGCTGTGCAACCCACGACAATCCCAGTCCATCCGTTTTGTATTTCAGCCACAATTCTGAGATTGTCCAATAGACTGGCATTGTTAGCACTACTGGTAGACCTGTATGACTGTACACTTCATACACCTGCAAATTCAGCTACTTCCTTCACACTCTGACCTTTATCCCCCAAATCCAATCACTCCTTTATCACTTACATCTGAGACATTCACTGCACTGTACCACCTCTTCTCAATTTATGAATCCCATCACACAATGCAGATCTTTATAGCCTGATCATCCTCATGAAGCGCCATCTGCAGGAGCCTGAAGGTACGAGCACTACATGCATTACTGGGGGGTATTTCACAAAGTAGTTTAGCCAGGTAATAACACCAAAGTCAAAGCCGTCTAATGGAAGAAGGACAGCAGGACATCCTATTGGACAATCCTCACCTTTGGACTATCTGGCTATTTTTGAAATTCTGCTTTGTGGAAAACCCCCAGGTGCCAATCACCGCATTTATGCGAACAAGCAGTAGTTACGACTCAATACCGGGACAATTTTCTGACTTTACGAGTTGAGGAGGACAGTCTGAAAGCTCCATTACTTGCAGACCACTACTGTAATGGGACCCATTTCAGCCAGTGGCCTGTGTTGCACTGTTGGATTGATGCGAGGAACAGCTGCTTGGCTATTCTTTATTTAGGCCAGATAATGGAACATAGACAGCCGCCATCCACATGGGGCGCTTCTCATCCTTCTCCTGTTCACCACTAATGGGACACGGAGAGCTGCTGACACACATACACACTCACACACACTTTGTTCCTCTCTCTCGTTCTCGGCCATTTGATGTTTGTATCTCTCAAGGCCCTCTTCAGTAGTTTTTGTTCTGTAGCCATAGCAGGACCCAAAGCAAACTCCAGCGCATTGTAGAAAGCTCACTATCAAAGGCCATGTAAAGCTGGCTCCTTTGCATAAGCGCCCATGGCCATGGCCTTCGCCGGCATAAAGGATCCATCACGGCTATAAACGTGCCTCGCTCCTGCAAAAGTGTTGAGGGAGATGCCGTGTCATCTTTCTTAGGCTGAACATGTTTTGCTTCACTTTTGGAGTTTACGTTAAGGAGCCTCCATGTGGCGTGGCACAAGGATTCTGGCTAATGTTAATAAGACCTCTCTGACGTCAAGCCATGACAAATTGAGGGTCAAAGGAATGTGTTTACTATTGAGCACATCTTTCTAAAGCTGTAACTCTGCTAATAATTCACTGATTTACAGTTCACACGCTATGTTAGACTTGGGGGGGATTTATATAACTTACAGCAGGTACTTTAATAGACATCAGGAAAAGGGGAAAACATAGAACCTCAAAACAGTCAAAATCAACATCTTTCTGGCATCCAGTTGGCAGCTATTATATTGCCATGCTACAGTACTGCTTGAAAGTTTATGAACCCTTTATAACTGTCTATATTTCTGCATAAATATGAAATAAAACATCATCAGACACAAATATTAGACTTGCTCATTTATTTATTGAGGAAAATGATCCAATATTTGTGAGAGACAAAAGTATGTGAATCTTTGCTTTCAGTATCTGGTGTGACCCTCCTTTACAGCAGTAACTGTTCTTTAAACGTTCTTTGGTAGAACGACTTGTGTGTTTAGGGTCATTGTCTCCCTGCATGACCCACCTTCTCTTGAGATTCAGTTGATGGACAGATGTCCTGACATTTTCTTTAGAATTCTCTGATATAATTCACAATTCATTGTTCATCAATGATGACAAGCCGTCCTGACCCAGATGCAGCAAAACAGGCCCAAACCTGATACCACCACCACCATGTTTCACAGATGGGATGCTGATTCTTATGCTTTTCATTAACCTTTTCCAGATATCTCCTTTGTTTGTGCCATGACACAAACTGCAGACGAGCTTCAATGTTCTTTTTGGAGAGCAGTGACTTTCTCCTTACAACCCTGCTATGCACACCATTGTGGTTCAGTGTTCTCCTGATGGTGGACTCATGAACAATTAGCCAATGTGAGAGAGGCCTTCAGTTGTTTAGAAGTTACTCTGGGGTCCTTTGTGACTTCGCTGACTATTACACGCCTTGCTCTTGGAGTGATCTTTGTTGGTCGACACTCCTGAAGAGGTAACAATGGTCTTAAATTTCCTCCATTTGTACACAATCTGTCTGACTGTGGATTGGTGGAGTCCAAACTCTTTAGAGATGGTTGTGTAACCTTTCCCAGTCTGATGAGCATCAACAACTTTTTCTGAGCTCCTCACAAATCTCCTTTGTGTCATGATACACTTTCACAAACATGTGTTGTGAAGTGCAGACTTTGATAGATCCCTGTTCTTTAAATAAAACAGGTGCCCACTCACACCTGATTGTCATCACATTGACTGAAAACACCTGACTCTAATTTCACCTTCAGATTAACTGCTAATCCTAGAGGTTCACATACTTTTGTCTCTCACAAATATGTCATATTGGATCATTTTCCTCAATAATTAAAAGACCAAGTCTAATATTTGTGTCTCATTTGTTTAACTGGGTTCTCTTTATCTACTTTTAGGACTTGTGTGAACATCTGACAAACTTCCCAAACTTTCAAGCACCACTGTATAAGCACCAACAAAGCTCACAAAATGAATATTTACACAACCATAGTGGTTCTAAAGCTGGACTAAGGTTTTTATTCCTCTGATGAGAGTTCGTAGCGCTCTTGGCCGACAAGGCTCTGTCAAGATGAAGAGGAACGGTCATCGATAAAGGCATGGATGTGCTTTACCTTTGTGCGCCCTCTCTCCCAGACTCATCACATGAGTTATTGTTTGTGCAAGTGAGCAAGGTACACATAATGTCATCAGCCCATCCTGCACCTCCTCCAACACACAGAAGGATATTGCCCTCCCTATTGTCCTCCATGGTGAAGGACAGAGATCAATGTGCATGGGAAACCATGAAGATCCATCTTTTTACACATCTGTGCAGTCTTTATGATGGAATTATGGCACATGCAGTTATATGGTGATAAGCTGGGCAGGTACTGCTTCATGGTTTCACTTCTATTTTCTATTTATGGCCGTTTCTATGTATATCCTCAGCAGACTGTGGTCGATGTGGTCATAAGTTCATATCAGTCTGAAATGTTTGAACTTCCTCTAATAGGGCAAAAATCAGTGATATTCATGCTGTCAGAGGAATTCACAGTGGGTAGTGGTAGGGATTGTGGCCAAAAATTCCAATTTAATTGATAAATTGTTGCATATTACGCAACTTGCAGTACATTATTAATTTCTGCAACTCTTTACTTGGATTGTCAAGACAATTCCAGCATCCATACAGATAGTGTTTCTCCAGTCGACTGTTCTTCAGGCTCCTTAATGGCCTGTCATGATTCCTCTGATTGTATCCATCCATCTTGTTGCTGACCTTCCTCTTTACCTTCAGCTGTTCCAACATATGTGTCTTCTGAACTGGTTCTTCTCACAATGTGTCCAAAATATGAGATCTTCAGCTTGGTTAACTGGGCTTCTAGTGAACGATGAGCTTTGATTTGGTCCAGAATCCATTTATTGTCCAAGACTCTTGTCAAAAGTCTCCAATACTGGGCCTTGAGTGGCTCAGCAGGCTAAGACGCTGACACTATGAGCAGAGGATCGCAAGTTTGAATCCCAGTCATGCTGTTTGCCATCAACAGCCGGGGCCAAAGAGAGCAAAAATTGGCCGTGCTCATTGGCAGTGCTCTCTCTGGGCGGGTAGATGGCGCTCATTTTCTTCCTATCACTCACACATTGCAATGTCTGCTAGCTCAGCCGTCTACTGATTGGTCCATTCAGAGCTGGGAACCCTGTGCTTTCCTCCGAGCACGTTGGCTCCCCAGTATCTGCGGTAGTTTGAGAAAATGCGGTGGCTGGCATGTCTTCACCCTCTTAGAGTCAGCGACATTGCTCAGTGATGGTTAGAGCCTCCTAGTGGATGGGATACGTTAATTGGCTACTACCACATTGGGAAGGGGAGAAAATTGGCAAAAATGATAAAAAAAAGAAAAAAAAAAGTATGCAACACCAACGTTTATCAGCATCAATTGTCCTTAATTAATTGTCCTTTTCTCATCCATCAATCTATCAATATGTTCCTCAGTAGATCAAAGGTAGGAGACCATCAAAACAAGGTGTAATTCTAAAAGAAATGTATTTTGCATGTATGTGAAAGGTCAGAACAGTTCTTATTCTAACATGTAATTGGGCTGAAGTTAGCATGGTGGCAAATTCATTGTCCAATTTCCCCTTTTCTATTAACAACATCAACATAGTCCGGCTTTGTAGAAGCTAGAATCTCAAAGTGAATCCAACGTAGCGAATCCAAACTCTAATCTAAATTCATTAGATTGAGTGGGATTTATGCCAACAGTCTGAATAGCTTTTCTAACCTCACTAGAGTTGCTACAAAAGAACACATTCGTGAAGAGTGTTTTTTCTCTAAACCTTTAAACAGTAAGGTTGTGGGACAACACTGCCGCTTCACACTCATGACTACATACAGTGGTGTTTGTAGGCTACTTGTAGTGGGGCACACACAATTAAGAGCGGCACAGCCATAGCCATCACTTGCCTGGCAATAGAGGCACAACCATGATCTGGTAAAAAAGCTAATTTAACACTAAATATGTTAAATAATTTAACACTAAAGAGGACGTTACTCTGACTTTGATAAGAAGTGAACAAATTAACGTTAAATAAAAAATCAAGTACATTACTTAACTACTCTGTCACTTTGTGAGAACAGCTTGTTAATTGTTTACAATGTTGTCATGCAAAATAATTCATTTGTGACATAAAACTGTGGAAAATGTGATTTTGTCTTAGCATCACCAGTTCATGCCATCTAGATAACAGGCATGTGTAATGAGCAGTAATTTTGGAAATATTGCGATGCTCATTTTGCAAGTGTGTGTTATTAATGCCTCTTTTACTCATTTAAATAAAGCTTTTGCTAGCATAACTGGTGTCTAGGCTAATTGAATGAATACATTTACTTCAGTGGTGCAATCAGGGTTCTATATTAACTTTTTTGATCACCAGCCAATGTGGCTGGTAACTCTCTAAAGTTACCGGCTAATCAGAATTTCCACTAGCCAAATTTTATGTTGTAAAAATAAGAGAAATGAGTGCCACTGAATGCATTTGATCTGTCTATCTTTCTATGTGTATATATATATATATATATATATATATATATATTATTTGAACCACGTCTTCAGTGCTCTTCTTCTTCAGAAGCGGGATCAGAATCTGAGCTACTCTCATTTTTTGATGCACGTTTGCGCACAAAGTTAGGCCCAGCTGCCCAAGTCTATCCAAGTCCCAACCACCGCCGCATTTAGGTTAAAAGTCTTTACTAAGCTAACGTTACCTCCCTCCTCTTTCAGTGTGCTCTCTGTTTAGTTCTGGCCCCGTTTACTTTGCTTCTACCTTGAGTTGCTCTCTGAAGTCTGTTCAGTGGTGTTAGCGTTCATTTCCATGGTTTCTCGCGCTATTTTCACTACAAACTGCGCACAGCCAATGGGCGTATAATGTCATGACGTAGTGCAGGGGTTCACATACTTTTTCAGCCTGCGAGCTACTTATCTAATAACTAAGTCAAAATGATCTACCTAATATAAAAATGTAAGACACATATTTATTTATAAATATACTGACAATTTATGTGTACAGCGTGTGCTGGTGTACCTTGAATACCTACATTAACCCACATTACACAACACAACTGTGTACATGTTTTGTCATTAGCCTACTTTACTCTAATGACTTGCACTGAATGGAATCAGTCAGGAATGCATAGTCTGGACAGTAGTTGCTGATAACCAGCCTCAAGCAAACCTCCAAATGATCATCAGTCCAGGTCTGATACGTAAGGACTGACTAAGGTAAGT
>BRDA01000426.1:0-7500 GCA_036984385.1 Crenuchus spilurus
ATTGACATTTGCCATCTCCACATCATTGCATTCAGTTTTTATTCACAATTTGTTTAGTGTCCCAACTTTTTTGGAATCCGGTTTGTACAAATGTCATTTGTAATGACAAAGCAAGTCTTGAACTTGATCATGAAAGGGAGAGAGAGAGAGAGAGAGAGAGAGAGAGATGAGGCATGACTCTGAAACCTGAGACAGATGAAACTCTCCACTCAAACTCTGAAACACTATCAGAGCACAGAGTTAATAGTATTAGAGAGACAGAGAGAGAGAGAGAGATAATGGCAGGAAGGAAGTGATGTATCAGAGTAAATAATTTTGAGTAGATGAGATGGTGTAAGAGAGGAACATTCATTCTATTCATTTGTTTATTATTGTTGAATTATTTTATTTTGATAAAATAATGACGCCATTCTCTTCCTGATTGGCTTGAACTTTGAACAGTTTCTCCTTCAGCACAGTAGGTGGTGCTCACAACACCCCACTTAAGTGGCCCACTGAACTCCGTAAGAGCTTATAGAGATTATTGTTCTGTTCAGCGGAACCACAAAACACCTGTGGTGTGGTACTAGACATGTTTGATTTTAACATTTTGGCATTAAATAATAATCTTAATCTTTTGTGGTTTTATAAATATCAGTAATCCAAGCGTGTAACAGTGATTATTCTCCACTTTGAGTCTTGTGCAACAGTGAAAAATGGAGTATCACAATAGAAGAGTCACTAACTACTCACCATCTGATTACTTTCTATAACACAGTTCATAATCACCCTTTATAAGCGCTGCCCACAGATTCTGAGTCCATTTGGATTCTATATGGATATTGTTTCAGCACAACATCCTGTCTTCTGTTCTGTTTGGTCTTCACCCTCTCTCTGATTGTATCCATCCAGCCATCTCATTGCTGGCTGCCCTCTTGCTCATTTACCTTCAACTGCTCCAAACATAATAGCAGTGAGATAAGCAGTGGTGATGTGCAGAGGTGGGTTAAACGGTTCCAGAAAATATATGTTGTGATTATAGTTTTAGCCCAAAAATGTATTCTCTCTCACTCTCTACTCTCACGCAGCTGAGCGTTAGATGTGCTGCAATGAATTATGGATGTTGCTCATGTCACTCGCCCTATTGCCTTTCTGCCTCTTCACCAACGCACACATCAGCACCTTCAGTCAAAGAGCTGTGTGTGTGTGTGTGTGTGTGTGTGTGTGTGTGTGTGTGCAATGTTTATGCACTCATATTACTCCACCCAAATCAAGTCTACACTCATATTAGAAGTGGATGATGTGGGAAAATGTCCTATCTTAATACTTTAGGAAGTTTTTATCAATAATATGCCACAATATTTATTATTTCTGATATCTGCTAAGTTAGAACAGACAAAAATAAGCCAATGTTTCTGTTATTTGTATTTTACATGCTGTACTGCCAAATCATACCAAATAAACAAGACTAATTATGCTCTAATTTTAATCAAACATTCTGCTTGGAAGTGTTTTTAAGTACTGACAATATCCACAATATGCTCAGAAAAGTATATTGTGATATATTGTGATGTAATTTATCCATCCATTCCATCCATTATCACACCCGCTTAATCCTTATCATGGTCACGGTTAGTCCCCTACCCCCTCACTGAGTGCAGGGCCTTACACTATTCAACTAAGGCCAGGACAGCGCGCCAATCCATTGCTGGGTGCACACACACACTCACACAATTTAGAGTACCCAATCCACCTGACCTCCATGTTTTTGGACTGTGGGAAGAAACCGGAGACCCCGGAGGAAACCCACGCAGACACAGACGGGGAGAAGATAGAAACTCCCCTCAAATGGGTACTCGAACCCAGGACCTCAGTGCTGAGAGGCGAACAAGCTAACCACTAAGCCACCATGCCACCCTGCTGATGTAATTTATCATGACAATAATAAATATTGTCATATTGCACAGCTCTAACTCATATTACATCCATTAATTCAGTCTTAACTCATACTACTAAACTCACAGTCTACACTCACGTTTTTCCTCTCTGATCCAGATGATACTCCATTCTAATTCAGTATACACTCACCATATGTGACTTTATTTCAGTCTACAACCATATTATTCCACTCTGATTCAGTCTACACTCATATTACTACATTCTGATTCAGTCTACAATCATTCTACTACATTCTGATTCAGTCTACAATCACATGACCCACTCCGATTCAGTCTACACTCTCATTACTCCCATTCAGTCTACACTCATATTACTACATTCTGATTCAGTCTACAATCACATGACCCACTCCGATTCAGTCTACACTCTCATTGCTCTCATTCAGTCTACAATCATTCTACTACATTCTGATTCAGTCTACACTCACATGACCCCACTCCGATTCAGTCTACACTCTCATTACTCTACTCTGATTCAGTCTACACTCATATTACTACATTCTGATTCAGTCTACACTCATATTACTACATTCTGATTCAGTCTACAATCATTCTACTACATTCTGATTCAGTATACAATCATTCTACTACATTCTAATTCAGTCTACAATCATTCTACTACATTCTGATTCAGTCTACAATCATTCTACTACAGTCTGATTCAGTCTACAATCACATGACCCCACTCCAATTCAGTCTACATTCTCATTACTCCCATTCAGTCTACACTCATATTACTCCATTTTGATTCAGTCTACAATCACATGACCCCACTCCGATTCAGTCTACACTCATTCTACACAGTAAATCTGCCCGTGTTAAATCAACACTATTAGAGTTAAATTAACACTGGGAATGTTACATTTTGACACCCTCAGTGTTAATTTAACTCTAAGAGTGTTGATTTAACACCGACATATTTACTATGTACTCCGATTCAGTCTACAATCATATGATCCCACTCCGATTCAGTCTACACTCTCATTACTCTACTCTGATTCAGTCTACACTCATATTACTACATTCTGATTCAGTCTACAATCATTCTACTCCGATTCAGTCTACAATCACATGACCCCACTCTGATTCAGTCTACACTCATAGCACTCCACTATAATTCATTTCTGTTCCTCAGATCAGAAAGAAGGGATTTTCTGTAATGAGTGTAGCTAATAATCTGCATGTTAAAGACTGCGTGGAGTGACTTGTGAACATCTCTTTTGTGCGTGTAAGTGTGTGATGTTGCTGATGTCACTAATGATGCTCTGCAGTCGTGTGGGTTGGATTTCACTGAAGCAGCACTGGGAGCTCTGTTAGTGCGAGTGTGTGTCTGCAGACGCTCTGGCTGCTGCTCTGCTTCCTCAAACTCCTCCGGATCATACCATTTGGATTTACAGGAGGGGAGTTTGGGGAAAAGGTTCATTTCATGAGAACGAGGGGTCATGAGAATGACACACACACACACACACTGTATGCTCCATCACAGTGTGTGTCCTCAACATGCTGGACCACCACACACACACGCTCACGCACACACGCGCATGGAGAGGCTGAAATGACTCCACCCCCACCCCCACCCCACCCCATCTCTCTCTGTCAGTGTTTAGTACAGTCTGTGGATGCCCAGCCTGCTGAGAGAGAGAGAGAGAGAGTGTGAGAGAGAGAGAGAGATGTTGTGAATGTCTCACGCTGCAGATTGGTTTGGCCTGAATGCGTTTATTCTGCTTTTGAAACACACACACACGCATAGACACACACACAGGTCCGTCCTGCTAACAGACTGAAATAAGGTAAGAATGGTCAGATTGGCATGCATTAATTCTCTCTCTCTCTCTCTCTCTGTCTCTCTCTCTCTCTCTCTCTCTCTCTCTATCCATCCTTACAATTTTTCATTCCTCCTCTGTCTACCTTTCTCAATATATCTCACTCATCCCCATTTCACATCCCTCTTCTTTTCCATTTCATTCTCGCTGTCTCCATCCTTTCTCTATCAATTCTCTCTCTCTCTCTCTCTCTCTCTCTCTCTCTCTCTCTCTCTCTCTCTTTCTCTCTCTCTCTCTCTCTCTGTGTGTACTCACATGCATGTTTACGTTACAGAGTGCACACACAGCATGACTCGGCGTGTGTGTGAGTGTGTGAGGTGATGGTGATGTGTGTGAGGTGATGGTATAGGGCCCATCTGCAGGACGACTATGAGAGAGAGAGAGAGACTATGAGAGAGCATCCCTATACATTCTCAATCTCTCTGTCTCCACTCAGAGCTGTGTGTGTGAGAGAGAGCGAGAAAAAGAGCTGAGGGATAGAGAAACAAGATCAGGATAGACGAGGCCAATCACACACACGCACACACAGATTGTGTGAAAGAGAGGGGGATTATGGGAAAAGTAGGCCAGTGATACACACTCTGCTGCATGTACACACACACACACACACACACACACACACAGAGTTAATCAGTTAATAAACCTGTCACTGATATGTTCTGTAATACAGGGTTTAGTATATTTTAGTAAATGTATTTAGTGTACTAGATTGCATACTCTATATGCTATACTGTATATATTTAGTTTAGTATGTAGTATATTTTAGTATATTTATTTAGGATAGTACAGTATGTATTTTGTTTTAGTAAAATTATGTTGTATATTTCACCATATAGTACATTTAGTATAGTACAGTATGTAGTATATTTTAGTATATTTATTTAGTATACTAAAGTGTATAGTATATTTGATATATTTGTTTAGTATCATATGTAATGTTTCTTAGTATGTTTGGTATAATACGGTATGTAGAATTTTTTTTATATTTATTTAGTATAATATAGTATGTAGTATGTTGTAGTATAATTGTTTTGTGTATTCCACTCTGTAGTATGTTTACTTAGGCTACACTCTGATTGGCTATCACCACTTCAGCTACCTTCTGACTGGCTAATACTTCAGTTACGTCTCAGTGTGATTGTCTCAGCACTTAGGCTACACTCTGATTGGCTATCAGCACTTCAGCTACCTTCTGACTGGCTAATACTTCAGTTACGTCTCAATGTGATTGTCTCAGCACTTAGGCTACACTCTGATTTTTATTTTTGCATTATTAGAATATCAGAATCTCTTTATTTTGCCAAAAATGTTACACATACAAGGAATTTGACTTGGTGAGAGCGACCCACGTATGACATATAACAATAAACTGTAAGTAGAAGAGAATAATAAAGTTAAGAAATGACTAAAGTAATGAGTGATAAAGAGCTGAGAGAGCTAAGAGGGATGTAAATAGTAGACCAATATACACACTATAATATACAGAAAGTGCAGATGATATGAACATTTACAGAAATTGTATAAGTAAGCATAGTGCAGAGCAAACATGTAGCAGTATTGTTGTTGATTGATTGAATCCAGTTTCAGTTCATATCTGTGAAATTTGGAACTCAGTTCAGTTGTAGATTAGTTTATGGACAGTGTGAGATGTCCACTGTTGCTGAGGCGTGTTGCAGCTCTGGGGAAGATGCTGTTCCTGTGTCATGTTGTGCTGGTTTTGATAGTCCTGAGTCTTCTAGCAGAGGGGAGTGTCTGGAAGAGGTGATGTCCAGGATGTGAGGGGTGAGTTGTGATTTTGCCAGCGTGCTTCCTCACCCTGCGGGTGTAGGTCTCCTAAAGTGTTGGCAGATTACATCTTTTTTACATTTCTTGGTGGATGTTTGGGTCATTCTCAAACAACATCCTTAACCCTGCAGTTCTCATAGTCTGTTCTAGGTAGTCTATACTGATTTTAGGAAGACCTCTTAGGACATATATGTTGTATATGTACTGTCCCCGAGTACATTGTTGCTAATACTGATTGATTGTATCATTTCATTACAGTGAAGTGCAGCTCACTGACAAGTTAAATCAGTAAATAAATTAACTCACCTGAATTAACTCTTTTCCTCACTTGAATATGTTTTTCTGTGCCATGTTGTTAAGTTGTGAACACACCTCATCTGAACTGAAAGGAAATGTGGGTGATTTGTGCCCAATTCTGGGAGAGAAATTCAAACACTTCATCTCCCAGCATAGCCTTAGGGATCACTTCTTAGGGATGTTGAAGTATACTCTGGTTTTCTAAATTGGCAGCGAGTTACTATCAGCAAACATTAGAACCCTTGATCTGGTTTTTAAAACGTACTACATTCCCAATAAATTCCTTCAATGAGTGAGCATACAGTACATGTATATGGCCCTGATGGTCACTAATTGGTTTATAAACCAGTTGTTATAGTGTGCAGCTTTAGGGCACGGTAGTGAGTCTTCTGAGGATGTGATGTCTGCTTTAGTAGACGAGTTTTCAGTAAATTAAACTATGTTTACACACACTTCGTAATCCGATAACTGCAGAAAATCAAATTTTGTCAGTAATCTGATCAGCATGCTTACATGCACTTGAGTAATCAGATAATGGGATACTCCAGGTCTACATGAATCAGGCAGCAATCAGATTTCTGCTTTACAACCATCCAATAAACTCGCATAATAAGACATGGAGCAAAAGTCATGTAAAACCCAAACTGCATGCTCCAGCTTTATTCTTTACTTGAAAATATGAATATTGTATCTCTCCAGAAGTATTTTGCTGGTGTCTCGTTGGTGCTGGGTTAAACAATGCTTGCTTATTTCCAGTACCACAACCTGTTTTCCCACATGCACAGACTGAGAAATCCAAAACAAATCTGGGTAAGGATATACATGCACTGAGAAATCTGATTACCGAGCTAAAATCCAGCTTTCTACACTTACTCTGATTTAAGAAATCCGAGAATGACGTTTACACGGCCACTTGAATAATCAGATAACTGCAGAAATCTGATTATGATTGGATTATTATGTACATATATACATGTACTCACTATTTTAACAGGCTGTATCTCAATTCACATTTTATCCACCCTGTATTGGAATATTGTACTGTAGATGCTTCTGACTTGTTTAAAAGGCATTCATATGCATATTCCTTCAATTCCTAAACCTAAACTTAAAAATAAACCTAAACCTAAAGTTCTCACAGAACGGGTCAACATTGCTCTCATCTTAATCATTAATCAGACTGTGGCGCTCTCAGTGGTGACCTCAATTCCAGTTAAATTAACACTGGTAGAACATCCATATCATACACACACACACACACACCCTCAGCTCCTGTTAGCCTGTGTTCTGTAGAGGCCACTTTGTTAAGTTGCAGGTAACTGTAGTGGTCACGCTGGTGGTCATTTGAAGTTGAACAGTATTAATGTGAAGGTGTTGGTGGACGGTCAGTGTAAATGAGAAGGAGGATGCTGTAACTTGGTCCGCTCTGAGCTGCAAACTGACTCTACCTGCTCGCTGCTTGCTGAGTTAATTAGAGCCAGAGTCACCGGGCAGCACTCAGGATGGGCAATGCTCAGGACAGGCAGTAAATATTTAATCTGAGGGTCTGTGGCCAACACGACACACACACTGCTCCTTGTAAACTGTTTGACAATCAGTACCAAGATGGAGTGGCTGGTCCACACTCACTGTTTAGATTATTGAGACAGAGAGAGACA
>BRDA01000428.1:805-13143 GCA_036984385.1 Crenuchus spilurus
AGGCTACTCGTTACTTGGAATTTTACTCGTTACCTGGAACAAAAATATTCCGAGATCTCGACTCATTACCTGGAATACTCGTTAGTGGGGATGCTCGTAAGTAGGGGTACCACTGTATTATTGAACATTTAAGCATTATTTCATGTAAGAAAATCTCTCGGATGAAAGATTTAATGGATATTTTTCAGCTAAATCACTTAAAATAAAGTAAACAGGTCTAGAAATGCTGTAATCATCTTTAAAAAGCTCTAATAGTTAAGTATATTAGATATATTGAGTGCTTTTAAGCTGATTTCACTTACTAAGAGATCGTTTTTGCAGTTCATTTCCTGTTTGTCCTGAGCGGACAGCCTCTCTGCTGAGGGAGAGAGAGAGAGACTGAAATGGAGAGAAAGATTTTTATCTGTGTATATTATTAAAAATAAAAGTATGTAGGCCTCATGGTGTTGCTTGGCATTAACTCATGGATTTTCTTTTCTTTCTTGCGTTGTTTGTTTCTGTGGATTACTTGAATTCTGCTAAAATGAAGCTGATGATTATGAAACTAGAGTCACGCTGCTTTTCACCCCCCCGACACAAACACAAGCGTACAGGCCTGTTCTGACGAGCACAGATTAGTCGACTTGACATATTTTCCTACTTCCTGTTTACTTTTTAACATTCGTTTGAGTTTTAGTTTAAAGTCCTCCGTTTAGACCCCCTGTGTGCACTTTTTCATTTCATTAGCATCCTGTAAACACTGAGGCATCATGGGAAGCCACCATAACATACAAAGGCTGTATATGAAATGACATACTGTGTACTGTGTACTACATACTGCAAACAGTATATACTATATACTACATACTACTCTGAGTATATACTGTATACTACATACTACACTTTGTTTATACAGTATACTACATACTGCAGTTAGTATGTAACAAATTCTATATACTACTTTGAGTATATACTGTATACTACATACTGCTGCCAGTACACACTGTATACTACATACTGCTGTAAGTACACACAGTTTACTACATACTGTGGACTCAATGTGCACTGTATAATTTATACAACATACTAACACTTAGTATATGCCACATACTCCATCAGTATATCCTGGATACAGCATACAGCACTGAGGATATACTGGATGTTGTATAATATGGTAGTATATACTGCTACTACACTCAGTACATACATACTGTATACTTTAACAGTATATACTCTATACTGCATAATGCAATTAGTATATACTGTATACTACACATTGCAGTGTATGCTACATACTGTACCAGTATATACTGTATACTGCATACTTCTCTGAGTAAACACTGTGTACTGCATGCAGTATATACTCTGTACTGTACACTACTCCTCCCGTCAGGTTGTACTATATTATCCAGTATGTGTAATATAGTAAAATCAGTAGTGGAGCAGTATGTAGTATACCATATCTAATACAGCCAAACACACACACACACTGGTCATGTTCTGTACACACACAGTGTGAGTGTTTAGTATTGAGAGGAACACCCAGCGCCACACACTGTAAATGAGGCTGATGAGGCCTTTTGTACAGAAATGATTCTTTGGCTGCTTATACGAGTCAAACTTCAGTGGAATATATTTTCTAACCCATGAACGTTTCTCCAGACTATACTGCGCTTCCATTTTAGCCATGACATGAATAATTGTAAAGATATTGATGTAAGAAATGTCCAACTATATGTTTTAATAAAATTACATCACATTAATGCAAGTGAGGTTCAGTTATTTATTATTGGATGAGTGGGTGGATTAATGGATGGGTAGGTGGATGGAGGAATGGATGGGTGGGTGGGTGAATGGATGGGTAGGTGGGCAGATGGATGGCTAGGTGGGCAGATGGATGGGTAGGTGGGTGGATGATGGATTGGATGGGTGGGTGGATTAATGGATGGGTAGGTGGGTGGATGGATGGCTAGGTGGGAGGATGGATGGGTAGGTGGGTGGATGGATGGGTAGGTGGGTGGATGATGGATTGGATGGGTGGGTGGATTAATGGATGGCTAGGTGGGTGGATGATGGATTGGATGGGTGGGTGGGTGGATGGATGGGTAGGTGGGTGGATGATGGATTGGATGGATGGGTGGGTGAATGGGCAGGTGGGTGGATTAATGGATGGGTAGGTGGGTGAATGGATGGGTTGGTGGATGAATAGAAGGGTTGGTGGGTGGATGAATGATTGAATGGGTGAGTGGATGGATGGATGAATGAGTGGATGGGGAATGAATATCTGTAAAGCCTATTCTAGTACAAAAAAAATCAAATAAACGTAAAAGACAGAAAGTTTTTACAAACGACAGATGATGCAACCACATAATATTCAGTCCTGAGTGGTCCTCACATCTCAGTAACATCTAAACCACATCTCAGCACAGTGACTGTAGTGAAACAGACATTTTAACATTTAACCAGCTGAGTTATTAAGAAAAGATTACAAAACACCACAGAAGGTTCACACAGAACCAGCTAAAGAACCTCAAAAGACACCAACAGAACAAAGAACTGAACATAACAAAACAAGCCCATTACATCCAAAAGCAGGGCTGGTCATAATCTTCTGGCTGAAAATACACCAAATCAAAATAAAGTCGGATATAAACTCTGCTCTACTGGAAATGTAAATATTGTCTGTAGTTTGTTTTTATTGTCATGTGCAGGTCACATTCAGCTTTTTATTTTTTCTCAAAACATTAAACACCAGCAAACACTCAGTGAGTGTGTTCATTTATTTACAGTCACAGCATCAGTACATGCACTTTAAACAGGGGGCACTAACTTCTGCACACGACAAGTGACAGAGTAATACTCATCTGCTCTCTCTCTCTCTCTCTCTCGCTCTCTCATCCCTCGCTCTGAGCTGTCATGTTGAATTAGATGGAGTGGAGCTTAAGGCTGCGTATGTCTTGAAAAGACAGAGGACAGACACATCGCAGGTCAAGTTCTTGAGGCCACATCCATCTCTCCATCTCTCCATCCACCCATCCATCCAGAGTGACAGCCACAGAGCGTAAAGTGTTATCTCTGCAAAAAAAATCTCATTTATACAGTCTTACCCCAACACACACAGTCCATCAACACAGGCTTGTTGCTTCTTCAGCGGAAACTGGAGCTAACGGCTAACGTAGCTAACAAGTAATAACAGCTGTGAGATGTCAGGTGTTTGGTAGACATGGACACAGAGAGGGGCTACGAGTGGCTCAGCAGGCTAAGACACTGACACTATGACCAGAGGATCGTGAGTTCGAGTCCCGGTCATGCTGTTTGCCATCAACAGCCGGGGCCCAAGTGAAAATTGGCAGCGCTCTCTCTGGGTAGGTAGCTCAATGTCCGCTGGCTCAGACGTCTGGCTCGGAGCTGGGAACCCTGCGCTTTCCTCCGAGCACGTTGGCTCCCCAGTGATGGTGTATCAGTGGTAGTTTGAAAAGAGGTGGTGGCAGCATCACACGCAGCGGAGGAGGCTTGTGCTTGTCTTCACCCTCCTAGAGTCAGGGACAGTGCAAAGTGATGGGGAGAGCCCCTTAGTGGATGGGATGGGTTAATTGGCTGCTACCATATTGGGAAGGGGAGAAAATGGGCAAAAATGATAAACCTGTAAGGTATGTGGAGGTCAGAATGGTCAGTAAGTGGACATACAAGCAGGGAGGTAACAATACATCAGTCTGTATCAGTGCATCAGCCAAATAACTCAACAGTCTGTTACAGTGATGTGAGTCTCTCTGCATCCAGTGATCCAGTCATCACTGGATAAAAGAATTCAGGCAGGTTTACTGCACATATACACATCTTTCAGTAAATAAGAGCAACTTTCTAGTTCATGAAGAAATTAATTGCTCCTCCTCCTCCAAGAAAAGCCACCAGGATGGTGATACACAGAACAAAAACAACTAATCCAGTTACAATGACACAGGAACAGAACCTGCAAAAAAACAGAAAAGAGTCATATTTAACAAACAAACATTCTGCTTTACATCTAACACTAATCTTTCTTGTGAATGGGAATAAAAAACTAATCATAATGCAGTCACCTAAACTCATTCATAGTGTTTTAATGTGACATGGTGCACTGTAGACAAATCAGACTCCAATGTATTGTTCTACAGCAGCTACACTGATAAGACTGTCTGTAGAGTGGTGATACTGACACTAGGGGGAGCTCTAACATTGTTCTACAGCAGCAACACTGATAAGATTGTCTGTAGAGTGGTGACACTGACACTAGAGGGAGCTCTAACATTGTTCTACAGCAGCTACACTGATAAGACTGTCTGTAGAGTGGTGACACTGACACTAGAGGGAGCTCTAACATTGTTCTACAGCAGCTACACTGATAACACTGTCTGTAGAGTGGTGACACTGACACTAGGGGGAGCTCTAACATTGTTCTACAGCAGCTACACTGATAAGACTGTCTGTAGACGTGCCTGTAAATGTGGCATTTTTGCTTACTGGCCTTGTGAGCACAGACTGCAGTGCTAGCGCTCCACCCACGCAAATCACGCACTACACATGGGCCCCTACTGCCCACAAAAAAAAAAGCTTCAAGGGCACCAGAGCACAAAGGCTTCCTTGTGCTGAACTTATGATGCCACCTAGCACTGGCACTGGCACACTGGTGTTTTAAAGATAATCAACGGTCAGTTGCTATTAATAAATTAAATATCATATAAAGCTGTCTGGGAGGTAGCATTTAGAGGTGTTCAGCTGTTCAGATGTCTGGGCTCTACCACCGTCACTGTGATGAGTTCTGAAGTTTCTCTACAGTGGAGCAATTCACAGCAAATTGAAGTCTTTGAAGACTGTTCTAGGATCCTAATGACAAACCTTTCTGACTGTTGGACTTCACGAGGTGTAAAGCTTGTCTCAATGAGCTCATCCTCTGCTCTTAGATGTTTCTGGACGGCCTTCAGAGCCCCAGCATTTTGTGTACATTTCAGAAGGCCTCGGCTTTCATGAAACAGACAGTCCACAGTGAAGACGTTTGTCCTCATAACACACAGACTGCTGTCTGGAGAAATGAAATATGGATCAGACGTGTGGTGGAGCACAACCAGAACAGCAGGCTTGGTATCTGAGGAGAAGAGAAACAAAGACAGAGCGATGAGGAAGCTCAGAGAGCTCACTCCAAGTTACATTAGACCAACCTGGACGGTGAGCGAGTCTATTTACCCGGAATCATCTGAAGAGCAGCCTGAATATCAGTTTCAGCTCGAGACACAACAGAGACAAAAGCAACAATGAAGTCACTTTCGTTCAAAGACCTCACTTCCTGGACTTTACGAGAATGCTGGAGATGATCCATAAACTTCTTATTGGAATTCGAGGTATTCCCGAAGACCATAACGAAGAGTCTGATAACTGGAGCTACATGAAGGAACAAACATCAGAGGTTAGGAAGTGGTACAGAAGAACTGTTAGGCCTTGATCAACATTTCATGAACATTTACACGTTTTCCCATAAAAAAAAACATACAGTTGTACTACCATCATACAGTAGTAGTGTGTAAAATATTGTTCTGTAAAACCAATTGTAAATGTTTATCAGTGAACTTAATTATATATATATATTCTCATTTCACTGATAAAATTGAAACATGGAAGTAAGTATAGAATAAAATATTAGAATTGAATTTATAATCATTACAAATTACATTAGAACATGGAAAAATATACTTAAAATGTTTGTTAATGTATTTTGATGTTTCCAGTAGCCTCCATTGTTGTTTCTTTTGTTAAGTAATATAAATAACTAGAAAAGTGAAATGCAGAATCTTGCACAGCTAACATGGCTCACATCAGTCGCTAAGGTATCCCAGGTGGTTGCTAAGTTGTTGCAATGGCATCCGTGGTGGTTGCTAAGGTGTTGCTATGGTATCCGTGATGGTTGATAAGGTGTTGCTAGTCAGTTGCTATGGTATTTCAGGTGGTTCCTAAGGTGTTCCTAGGTGGTTGCTATGGTACCCAAGGTGGTTGCTAAGGTGTTTTATGAAACCTGTAAGTTGGATTTGCCCAAAAAGGAAAATCACGAATCTAGGCTATTAGATCTAAAAAGTTACAAAATTTGGTGTTTCTAGCTCACAAATTGTGACTTCTAGAGGCATTTAAAAATGATGAGACACAAGTTTAGGGACACATTTGAATGGATTCCAATGGAACCAAAATTCAGAGATGAACAAAGTTTATAATATGATATATTCATATATGACAAATGGTCATGATGTTTTGTTTCTGGTGTGAGCCATGACTGAGGAACAGTGGTCTCCTCTGATTGGGAGCGCTCCTGTGCCTCCCTCTAGTGGCCAGTTTCGGAAATGCTGCAGACTCATACCGGAAATTGCAACATTACACATTAGTTTTTAGTTTTTTTAAGTAAAATGTAATTTTTAAGTAAAGTAAATTAGATTAAATGTCCTGTTTGAGATTATATACAACAGAAAGTTAGTTATATATGCACAAACTAAGAAAAATGTAAAAAGGAAAAGGCTCCACCTCATGATGTACGAAACTTAAAAAACATTACATGACAGAGCTGTGCATCAAACTTTATGGCCTAATAGGAACTTAGGTAAAGTTATGTGAAACTGATAAGAAACAAGGCTAAGAAGAATAAACAGCACAGTAACCTTATTTAAAAATGTTAAAATGACAAATAAACTACTAAACTGAAGAATTTGAATATTATTAGTGGAGGGGTACATGCAGGGAGTTGTGTGGCAAAATAGTCCCCAATATTTTTTTGTATTTATTTCAGATTTATCACTATTTACCTTCATCAGCATTACATATAAATAAAAAAGGCATGTGTAGGTTCACTGCTCGGTTTGGAAAGTAAATAAAATATACAAAGTACACAGTAAATCTGCCAGTGTTAAATCAACACTATTAGAGTTAAATTAACACTGGGAGTGTTACATTTTGACACCCTCTGTGTTAATTTAACTCTAACAGTGTTGATTTAACACTGGCAGATTTACTGTGCATTTGTATTATAGTACATTGTGATGTCTGGTTCCCATCACCACCACTGTAAAGAAACCTGAGTGTTAGATTTTCTACAGTGAAACATTTTCAAACAAAACACTGAATTTCTTTACATCTGAGACACTGAATTATGACAGATATTTAGTTTTAACCTCTAAAATGTCTTAAGAGCCCATTATGTCCTCTTCATTCACAACTTTATGAGCATTGCTGCTCCTAATGTCCTACATAAAGTTCCTTCTGTGCTGCACAGCCTGAAATAAATGATTTCTGACTAAAAGTCTTAAAGCTCCAACATTTTTAGTGCTCAGCAGTAAATTTTAAGCATGTGTTATTATATTCCATCCATCCATTATCTTATCCGCTTAATCCTGATCTGGTCATGGTTAATCCCGTACCCCCTCACTGGGCACAGGACAGGGCATTACAGACTATCCAAGTCAAGACCAGGACAGGGCGTGTTATTATATTACAATCATAAAACACATTTTCTGCCCATTTGAAGGCTTCTTTTACCAAAAACATCAACTTTTTACATTTATCTCTTAAAACATATAAAAACATTAAAACTTGTGCAGCGAGAGGATCTTACACAGTACAGTGGACTGATAAGAGTTTAATGATGTAATACGTACAGTATATTACATCATACACACATGAACATGTGAAGGTAAAGCTGAAAAGGTATAAATACACACCTTCAGTCATCGTGAAGAGAAGTCTGAGCTCAGTTAAGGTGAGTGTGGTGACTCAGGCTGGACAAACACTAATGAGGAAAGTAACTGGAAGCACTTTCACTTTCTCTGTTTACGTGCCTGTGTAGCACGTAGCGTTGTTTTTTTATTTCACAGGTGTGCAAACGGAGGAGGAGGTGGGACTTGTTCCATAAGAGGACATGTTTGGCACTTCCTTGCAGAGAGGAGGAGAGTTGGAGATAGCAGGCCTGAACTTGTGTCTGAGTATTGTTTCTGAGGTTAAGAGTAGTATTGTAGCCTGGCCTACTTGAAGGTTTTAGCTGCAGCAACACATTATAATTAAGCTAATATCTATTAGTACTTTAAAGTATTTTTAACTTCCATTCGACTTAATAGAATACCATCTGAATCAGTCATTTCAGGAGACTTGATCAGACAAAATGACCCATATCATGAGAGTATTCATTATCAGAGACCATGAATAACACTCTTATATTAGCAATACAAAAAGAACAGCCAAATCACAGTTCAAAACATCACGACGCTTAATATAATCAATACCTGTAAAATGCACCCAAATCTAACATTTATACTGTAGTTATAACATGGCCATAACTAGAAGTATGAACAAACTTTAATTTGGCTTATCAACACCAGCTAATTATTGCTATATGGTTGCTATATTGTTTTTAACCTACTGGTATGTGGTTGCTAAGTGGTTGCTGTAGCATTGCTATGTGGTTGCTAAGATGTTATAGTATCACAGGTGTTTACTACTTTGTATGATTTTGCTAAGTGGTTGCTATGATGTTGCTAAGGTTTTGCTAAGTGTTGCTATGGTATAACAGGTTGTTACTATGATTTTGCTAAGTGGTTGCTATGATGTTGCTAAGGTATTGCTAAGTGTTGTTATGGTATCACAGGTTGTTACAATGATTTTGCTAAGTGGTTGCTATTATGTTGCTAAGTTATTGCTAAGTGTTGCTATGGTATCACATGTGGTTACTATGATTTTGCTAAGTGGTTGCTATGATGTTGCTAAGGTATTGCTAAGTGTTGCTATGGTATCACATGTGGTTACTATGATTTTGCTAAGTGGTTGCTATGAAGTTGCTAAGGTATTGCTAAGTGTTGCTATGGTATCACATGTGGTTGCTATGATTTTGCTAAGTGGTTGCTATGAAGTTGCTAAGGTATTGCTAAGTGTTGCTATGGTATCACATGTGGTTACTATGATTTTGCTAAGTGGTTGCTATGATGTTGCTAAGGTATTGCTAAATGTTGCTATGGTATCACAGGTTGTTACTATGATTTTGCTAAGTGGTTGCTATGATGTTGCTATGGTATGGCTAAGTGTTGCTGTGGTATCACATGTGGTTACTATGATTTTGCTAAGTGGTTGATATGAAGTTGCTAAGGTATTGCTAAGTGTTGCTATGATATCACATGTGGTTACTATGATTTTGCTAAGTGGTTGATGTGGTGTGGCTAATTGGATGCTGGAAGGGTGCTACAGTGTGATGAGGTTATTATTGTGGTATTTCAGGTGGTTGCCATGCTGTTGCTTAGATTAAGATTAAGAGATCAACCAATTTAGCCAATGTGATTTTTCACACAACGGAATTTGACGTGGTTAATAGTGTTTTGCTAGATGGTTGCTAGTCAGTTGCCCAGCTACCCCAGGTGGTTGGGTGTTAAAGTATATCTGCATCATCATTAACATTTGAAAGTTACCAAAAATAGTATTTGTATTTAAATTCTTGTAAAGCACTTTAAATGCTGTTTATTTCCACATATTTTAAAACAAATTCAGGTTACAGTTTATCGAGTATTGTCTCTCATCACATATTTCAAGATAAATGCAGCTACAACTGGTCCTAGCTGCAGTCAGTCATTGTTGCAGAGCAGCTTGTTCAGAAATAAGGACTCAATCTGATGCTGAAAAGCTCTGAACGATTATAAAGACCTTCTGAGTAATAATCACAAGCAACATCTTCAGCAAGGAAAACCAAAAACCGAATCTGCAGACATACAGTCTCACACCAACAATGAGAATATTCTGCATTTTTGTTCAAAAAGGTAATCGATCATGTTTTATAATCATTACATGTAAAGTGAGATATGTCAAGTATTTTACAGTGTTACTGCTGATCAGTGTGACTGACAGCTCAGATGCTGATGATATGTGATGGTGATGGTGAGTAAATGACTATAAACAGTATAAACACTGTGTGTCTCTCAGAGCTACAGCTGCCACATTCCTAATACCAGCACTCCTGAACCAGAGACACCATCACAAGTGTCTTACCTGGACTCAGCAGAACCAGAACTGGACCTGAGTCATCATTTCATTAGTAAATCAGCTCCTAGAGTCTGAGACACACAGTCCAAGCTGTCTGAAGTCCAGTGTGCAGGTTCTGCAGTCTGTGATGGTTTGAGCTGCTGCTGTTGGTCCAAAGTCAACACCTACCAGCAGATTTTACAGCACTTCATGCTTCCATCTGCTCACAAGCTTTATGGAGATGCCCAGCAGCTGCCCACAGTGCCAACACTACTACTGCCCATCATATGACTGTGACTGAGCTGTACGTCACACTGATCAGCACTGAAATGTGTCACTTTATGTGTAAAGAATATAAAATGTGACTTTATTTGATTAGTTTTTACTGATAATGTTTTGAGTCAGGAGCTTTGACAGTGGTGCCAGTTTTGTTACAACGATTAAGAAGCTGGAAGTATAAATAAACCAGGTAATCCACTCAGCGTTGTCGCTGCTCCACAGGAAGGCAGTCATGAAAAGAAGCATCCAGGAAAAGTGCCAGGCGGAGTGAACGTACTCTGAGGGGGTCAAGGTGTAAACAAGGACGATACACTCCAAAGCAAACAGCCAGGAGATGAGCTGTTCTATTGGATATGTGCACACGACCAGGAGGAGGAGCATAACAAACAGTCCCAAAATCTGCAGCTTGTACTTGTGACAGAGGTGCAGCACCTGCAGAGAGATGGCGAGAATTTAGGATGTACTGGAGTGAAAAAATCACACACAACTTTAAACACGACTGGTAGAGCTGGGCCACAGTGGCTGGGCTACATCAGGACCATCGCTGCTATGACTCGTAAGTGCCTTAATCGGGCTGTATTTGGCCCTTAATTGTTTGTTTTTATTGCTCAAGTGTATCTCTTTGATGCCTCAGGAGACTTAAATGAGATCCAAACAGAAATGAAACAAATGAAACACTTCCGATCCAGTTAAGTCACAACATCTCAACTGAGAACACTTCTAGTGCTGAATGAGAAACAGTTGAGCTCACATTGAGATTTCTGTCTTTAGTAAATATTATTGTTAATGTTACCTGAGCAAATCTGAGCACAGTGTGAGACTTGTCGAGATCTGTTCTAAAACTCAACAGAAGACGTGAGATTACTGAAGTCTTCTTAGGAGAAACTTCTGAGCAGCAGATGTGAGACTGAAGCTGACGTCTCACTGGATCTCACAGGATCTCATTGGGTCTGTTGTCTAAGAGAAACAACTGAGACTTGGAAACAGAATTTGACCAACCTTGGCACGGTGGAAAGGATGAAGGTACATCTTGTCTCCCTCAATGAGCACATCCTCTGCTCCCAGATGCTTCTTTACTTCTCTCATCGTCTCATGATTGCGTGGGCATTTCAGCAGGCCGTGGTCATGACAGAGGCCGTCCACAATGACCACGTCACTCCTGCTTACACAGTGTCTGCTGTCTGGAGCCACGTAATTAGGATCAAGTGTGTGGTGGAGCGCCACGAGAACAACAGGCCGGACCTCTGAGATAAAGAGAGATAAAGACTGAGATACATAAACAAGATCAAACGCATTGTTATCATCATTACATAATAATACACCTGATTATCCGACAGCTCGCTCTTAAAGCTCCACCCGCTGTCCACTTTATCAGGAACACTCATATTGTAATTCCACCCACTATCCACTTTATCAGAAACGCCCATATTGTAACTCCACCCACTGTCCACTTTATCTGGAACACTCATATTGTAACTCCACCCACTATCCACTTTATCAGAAACGCCCATATTGTAACTCCACCCACTGTCCACTTTATCAGGGACGCCCATATTGTAACTCCACCCACTGTCCACTTTATCAGGAACACTCATATTGTAACTCCACCCACTGTCCACTTTATCTGGAACACTCATATTGTAACTCCACCCACTATCCACTTTATCAGAAACGCCCATATTGTAACTCCACCCACTATCCACTTTATCAGAAACGCCCATATTGTAACTCCACCCGCTGTCCACTTTATCAGAAACGCCCATATTGTAACTCCACCCACTGTCCACTTTATCAGAAACGCCCATATTGTAACTCCACCCACTATCCACTTGATCAGAAACGCCCATATTGTAACTCCACCCACTATCCATTTTATCAGGAACGCACATATTGTAACTCCACCCACTATCCACTTTATCAGAAACGCCCATATTGTAATTCCACCCACTATCCACTTTATCAGAAACGCCCATATTGTAACTCCACTCACTGTCCACTTTATCAGAAACGCCCATATTTTAACTCCACCCACTGTCCACTTTATCAGAAACGCCCATTTTGTAACTCCACCC
>BRDA01000430.1:291-14344 GCA_036984385.1 Crenuchus spilurus
ACACCTAATTTTACCATAATGAAACAGCAACCTTTACCTTAACCTTTACTTTAATGATAAAGCTACTTTTACCTTAATAATACACCTAATTTTCTCATAATACTGCTACTTTTATCATAGTAATACACCTACCTTTACTATAATAATACAGCTACTTTTACCATAGTAGAACTACTTTAACAATAGTAATACAGCTACATTTACCATAATAATATTGCTAGTTTTACTACAGCTATGTTTAATTTAGAACCACATCTACTTTTACCATAATAATACAGTTAATTTTACTATATTATTATAGCTACATTTATTGTAGTAATACAGAGTTTTACAATAGTAGTGCAGTAACTTTTGCCATAGCAATGCAGCTACTTTTACCATAGTACTACACCTACTGTTACCATGATACAGCTACTTTTAACATAATGATACACCTACTTTTACCAAAATAATACAGATTGTTTTACCATAATAACACAGCTACTTTAATCATAGTAAATACAGCTACTTATACCACAGTAATACAGTTACTGTTACGACCCTGTTCCTAAAAGCATATTCCAGGCTCTCTCTCCCGTTCTTTTGTGTCTCTCATTCACTCGTTCCAACGAGCCTACACGAGTGTCTCTCTCACTTGCTCTCTTTTTCGGTCTGACTACACTTTACATATGCTCTTTACTACATATCCAGCCCTTTCACCACTGCCGTCCATCACTCTGTAGATTCCCAGCACCGTCCAAACTCTTACCCAGAATTCCCAAAGGATCTCACTCACGTACCTCAGTCCAGGCTGTTCTCACTTTCCTGTCATCAGCTCCCCTATAAAGTTTGTTCACTATAAAGACTTCACTTCTCTGCAAAGTATTTGCAAACAATACTCTCACATGCTGAGCTTTCCTTATATTTAGATCTCTGTGTACTGATTGTTTTGTCTAGTTTGTTTCTCTCTGCCTTTGCCCTCCTGTTTTTATCTGGTTGTCTTACATTCTCAGGTCTTGACTGTTTGCCTGTATCTTGGTTTATACACTTGTTTTGCTCCCCTTGTACTTTAGCCTCTGCTCTGTGTGTATATCCTAGCCCTGTATAGTCGGTTCTCTAGATTGCTTTGCCTCTTTTCTGTTTATCCTGTAGTCTGTAGTGTCCCCCTCCTCTCTCTCTCTCACACACACAACTTTTCTTGTTGTGGTATCTGACCCTGGCCTGTACAGTATTTTTGACTGTTCGTTCACTCTGCCCTCTGTCTTACGTTTATGCCCTTTTTGATATATGACCTTGGACTGTGTAAAGGTTAGTATCTTTGGTTTACCCATATGTGTGTATTACACCTAAAATAGTACTACAGAAACATTTAATTGTGCCTTTTTTGATATTTTAATAAAAAGATTCTGTAATTGAAAGAAAATGTCTGTAATGTTGTGATAATGAAATAAACTATTTGAGATTAATTTATTGTCTGGGTTAATGGAGTTTAAAAAATGTTGCTGCCCTACTTATAAGAAATTTCAGAAGAAGAAAAAAAAAACAGAAGAAAACTCAAACAAAAGGTTGTGAACATTGCAGGTCACAGGCAGCCGAGGATGTGGAAACCATGACAATCAGCAGTAGCTACACCACAAAGATGGATTTCATTAAAGCTTGAAAGGTGGATTTGAGGCAGAGCTGAAAGTTCTGGGCTGGACTTGCTGGTCTTTCCAGGCCTTGTTTATTGGCTGTTTCTCTGATTATGTGTACATACTATGAAGCCTCTCTTCTGATTCTGCTGATGCTTGTCTTTTTCCTACCGCTTTGATCCTTCAGTACTTCCTCCTGTCTGGACTATGTGACCCTCTCCAGCTCTCGCACACTGGGCATGAGCAAGCCTGCAGGAATGCTGTCCGAAAACTGCGGATATTGCAAACATGATGCGCAGGATTTACTTCCAGAAGAAACCAGACTGAAGGCCTTACACTAAAGCAAGGCTTGGAGACTTTAAACCTGTGGGTTTAGCATCTTCTCCTCACATTCAGAGCTTCACGACCTTCTTTTTCTCTAAGATCCACATGAAAGGGAGAAAACTATGAAACACATTTATTTCTGCTCAACTATTCTGAGCTGCTAATGAAAGATTCTGCTACTAATAAACCATGCATCATATCTTCAGTTACAACAAGTCTTCAATCCCATATAAACAGAACTGGGCATTCAGTTTCTGTCCGGCTCTTCGCGCCCTCTTGTGGCACAGCATAATGTGCCTTCAGTGCTGTGCAGCATGAAATACATGATTTCATCCATCCATCCATCATCCTTGCGGCTTATCCATGTCCAGGTCGTGGGGGTAATAACCCAAATAATGTTGACCAGACATCCTTCTCCCCAACCACATCTTCCAACTCATATGGGAGGATTCCAAGGTGTTCCCAGGCCAGCCGAAAGATATAGATATAGAGGGAGCAGCCATGGCCTAGTAGTAAGGATTTGGTCTTGTGACCAGAAGGTCGCCGGTTCGATCCCCAGACAGGACATGATGAAGTGCCCTTGAGCAAGACACCTAACCCCCTAACTGCTGCCCACCGCTTTGGGCACAAATTCTCACAGCCTAGTGTGTTCACTAGTGTGAGTGTGTGTTTCACTGCACGAATGGGTTAAATGCAGAGGTCAAATTCCGTTGTGTGAAAAATCACATTGGCTAAATTGGTTGACCTTAATCTTAATCTTAATCTCTCCAGCATGTCCTAGGTCTTCCCCAAGGTCTCCTCCCAACTGGACATGCCTGGAACACCTCACTCAGGAGGCATCCATACCAGATGCCCGAACCACCTCAACTGGCTCCTCTATACATGGAGGAGCAGCGGCTCTACCCCAAGTCTTTCCAGATTTCTGAACTCTTCACCCTCTCTAAGGGAGAGTCCAGACACCTTATGAAGAAAGCTCATTTCAGCTACTTTTATCTGTGATCTCATTCTTTTGGTCACTACCCAAAGCTTATGACCAGGTCAGGGTTGGAACATAAACTGACCAGTAAACAGAGAGCTTTGCCTTTTGGTTCAGCTCTCTCTTCCCCAAGACAGAGTGGTACAGAGCCCACATCACTATGGATGCTGAACCAATCCGCCTGTTGTTCCCTCGCTCCCTTTTACCCTCACTTGTGAACAAGACCCCGAGATACTTAAACTCCTTCACTTGAGGCAAGGACATCCTCCCAACCTGGAGAGAGCACTCCACGTTTTCCCAGCAGAGTACCATGGTCTCAGATTTAGAGGTACTGATTCTCATCCCAGCCGCTTCACACTCAGCTGCAAACTGGTCCAGTGAGAGCCGGAGGTCCTGGTTTGATGAAGTTAGCAGGACCACATCATCTCCAAAAAACAGATATGGAATTCTGAGGTCACCAAATTGGACACCTTCCACCACTTGGCTATGCCGAGAAATTCTGTCCATAAAATTTATGAACAGAATTGGTGATAAAAGGCAGCCCTGGCAGAATCCAATCTTAACTGTAAACCAGTCTGACTTACTGCCAGCAATGCAGACCAAGCTCCTACTTTGTTTGTATAGGGACCGGATAGGCCTTAGTCTGCTATTATATTGGTGCAACATTCAAGCCGCACTCAACCTGCAATGGATTCCCCCCTCACATACACTCAAAACACAACCCCCTCCCCCCTCCAACCCGGCCAGGGGTGTCCCTTATTTCAAAATCTGAAAGGTGGCAACCCTAGCTACAGTGTGAGTAGTTGTGTTATATAATAGTGTTAAAGTACATTAGCAGCAGTAGCTAGTGTGAGTAGTTGGTGGTATATAATAGTGTTAAAGTACATTAGCAGTAGTAGCTACAATGTGAGTAGTTGTTTTAAATAATAGTGTTACAGTACATTAGCAGCAGTAGCTACAGTGTGAGTAGTTGGTGTTATATAATAGCGTTAATGTACATTAGCAGTAGTAGCTACAGTGTGAGTAGTTGTGTTATATAATAGTGTTAATGTACATTAGCAGTAAGTAAGTAAGTAAAATTTATTTATATAGCATTTATCACAGACAGCAGTCACAAAGTGCTTTACAAGAAAATAAAATAGCTAAGTCATAAAAATAAACAATGGACAAGTAAAACAATAAACATCACACATTATAAGAACATAGAACAATAAAAAACATACAAGGATAAAACATAAAATATAAAAAGGCTGATGCATCATCCTAATGCCTGCTTGTAAAGAAAAATTTCTTTAGCTGTTTTTTAAAAGACTTCACAGAGTCAGCAACTCTTAAAAAGTTGGTAGTGAGTTCCACAATTTAGGACCCAAAACCTCAAAAGCTCGATCCCCACGGGTCTTTAGTCTGGTGCGAGGAACAGAGAGCAGATTTGAATTACTAGACCTAAGAAAACGTGTTGGTATGTGTGGATGAAGTAGATCAGCTATATATATATGGGAGCCTGACCGTGTAATGTTCTGTAAGTAAGGGTGAGAATTTTAAACGGAATCCTTTGTTCAACAGGAAGCCAATGCAGATATTTTAATACTGGAGTTATGTGAGATCTTTTACTAGTTCTTGTAAGCAGTCTAGCTGCAGCATTCTGTATTGTCTGCAAGTGGTTTCGAGCAGACATGCTAAGAAATGAAAAGAGTGCATTACAATAATCAATGCGAGATTAAATAAAAGCATGAATAAGCATCTCTAGCTCTGTATTTGAAACTACAGTTCTCAATTTACTAATATTTCTCAAATGAAAGAAGCAGGCTCTTGTTTACCTCTGTCTTGTCAGCATTTAGCTGTAAGAAATTTTCAGCTGTCCATTCCCTGATAGCATCTATACAGTTGATTAGCCTATGTACATTTTGAAATTCCGTTTGTTTACATGAAAGATGAAGCTGAATGTCATCAGCAAATAAATGATAAGCAATATTAAAATTCTCTATAATCTGACCCAAGGGCAGCATATAAAGAGAGAATAATAATGGCCCCAACACTGATCCCTGCGGAACACCACATGACGATGGAGCTGTGTCAGAGACAACATTCCCAATGATCACAGCAAAACTTCTCTCAGTAAGATATGATATAAACCATTGTAGTACTGAGCCAGATAAGCCTACCCAATCTCTTAACCTATTTGTTAAGATATGATGGCCTAAAGTGTCAAATGCAGAGCTGAGGTCAAGCAATACCAGCACTGAACACTCACTTTAATCAGAGGACATTAATAATTAATTAGAGACCCTCAAAAGGGCTGTCTCTAGAGTGATGCTTATGGAAACCAGACTGAAATTTAACATAAATATCACACTTCTCCAGATCAGCAGTAAGTTGGTTAGCTACCACTTTCTCTAAAATTTTTGACATAAATGGGAGTTTAGATATTGGTCTGTAGTTTTTGAATTCTGCTGCATCCAGATTTGTTTTTTTAATTAATGACTGAACACTAGCATGCTTAAAATATGAAGGAACACAACCTGTAGTCAGTGAGGAGTTTATCAGATATAAAACTGCAGGACCTATAGCTGGCAAAACTTTCAGAAACAGCGATGATGGGATAACAATCAATGGGCAAGTTGACAGCCTTAAAGGCACAGTATGTAATATTTCGGGGTATCTTTTAGCAGAATTTAAGATAATAACTAATAAAAATGATTAAAAACACATCTAATCATTATAAACTAAGAAGTTGTTTGATTATTTTACCTTAGAACAAGCTGTTTATATCTACACTGGTCGCGGGTCGAAAACCGACTGAGGTCGCCATGTTGCATCGCCATGTTTCTACAGTAGTTTGAAAAGGACAAACAAGGCTAGCAAAAACCATTTGTGTTGTAATGACGAATTGGCCACTCAAATTCGATGGTGCTGTAGCTTTGTTTTACATTTGGCTGACATAAAACAGGAGAAGAAGTAAACATATACCTCAATAAGAAGAAATACATGAAGGAGAAGCAAGAATAAATTTTTTTTGGTTTATTTGTTAAGATGACGGAACATTCTTATGCTCGTAAAGAAAACAACTTCAGTCGTCAAAGAAAACATGATGAAACTTAGGTTCATATTCGTGTGCGCAGTGTTTTTCCCCCATTCCACCTTAAATGGTGCTGCAGGACATTGTAGCGCATCAAAATACATTTAAGTTTGTGCTTGTAAGGTGTCAAAATGTGAAGGTTCAAGGGCTATGAATACTATCGCAAGCCACTGTGATAGTGTTAAAGTACATTAGCATTAGTAGCTGTAAACTAGAGATGTATTAAAATACTCTTTTTTCCCCATAGATATAAACAGCTTAATCCCAGAACTCCTAATATGTGTGTGATGCTAGTATAGGACTAGAGTGGTCTAGGTGACAATCCATTACTTTTTCCAATGCTTTGAAATTCAGATGAACCGCAACTCTGATAAGGATTAAGCAGGTGTGATAATGGATGGATGGATGGATGAAATTCAGATGACTTACATGTAAATGTTGATGTACACTACAAGGTCAAGCATTTGATGTCCTTGATAAAAATGAGCCAGAATTGAGAAATCTCAAGCAATGCTTGTGTACTTTGCGTAAAGCTACTTTAAGACTTTTCAGAGAGGTAAAATATGACACTTGGGCTATTTTGAATCACCATAGAGATAAAGAGGGCTCATTAAGGTGAGTGGGATGAAGTCACCCTGTCTGGTTTACGTCAGTTTGGTCCTGTCCAAAGATTAGCTGGATGTTAATGTAGCCATATAGACGTTGAGGCAGGTGGAGAGGGCTGGATAGGTCCAGTCTGATGCAGAGCTGACTGGGTTTCTAGGCTATCCTGAATGTGTGGAGGTCACTGAACGTTGTTAGTGGTGATCAACTTCTTTAGTTTAGAGTAATCAACCTTAACATCTAATACACAACCAGAACTTCTCTCAACCCATTCAAACTGAATCCAGGTCTTAAATATGGTCAACAAACATTAGAACTCAATAGTCAGCTAAAATTGTTCTGACATTTTCATCACTAAAACATCTCTTAACCCATTCAAACTTAATCTAGATTTTAAATGTCAACAAATACTGAAACTCAAAAGTAATCTAAAATAGCCCTGTTTTAATCACAAAAACTTCTCACAACCTTCTCAAATCCAGGGTGTGAGTGTGAGAGAGGTTATGGGGGGTTCCTGTGAATGAAAAATGAGAGATGCTCGCCACGTATGAACCTCAGTTGGGTTGGGGCAGTTCATGTTGGTATTTCACATTTCTCAGTTTAGCCAGGAAACCCAGCATCAAGCTTGTCTAATGGGAAAAGGGCAGAAAGACATTTCTAATGGACAATCCTCAATGTTGGGTTTAAGCTATCTGGCCAACTTAGAATTCCTGCTTTGTGGAATACACCCCAGATTGGATTGTGCTTTGTCAATGATGATGTTTCCTTTTCTTTCCCACCAATTCCTGCTGAAGCCATATCCAATCTTAATGAAGGTTATACTTTATCCTAAACCACATTGACTAGTCTATGATATTATATTTTGATGACTATTGAGTTCTAGTGTTAGCAGCCTCACAGTGGAAAAATATGTAAATGTGCACTCTTCACGAGATGGACGTATGAGGACCTGCGTAAGGTGGACAGTCCGTGTTGGAACCTGTAACGTCATCAACTACTCAGCAAAATCCAGCTTATTCCAGTTTTTTACGTACCAAAACAAGCAGCAGGTGAGTTGTCTATTTTCTCAGATCAATGATCTCGAAGTGAGAGATCATGTTGAAACATTATTGGTCAGCTAACGGCAGAAGAGCATCAACTAAAAGCCTGTTAAAAGCTTAACAAATAGAATAGCGTCTCTTTAATGACCGAGCTGGGACAGAACAAACAGAGCCATCTTGTCCAAAGCGGACTTCCTCTGCAAACACCCACTCGTTGCCATCTAATGCATCGTGGTATATGAAGCATGAAATCAGAATTTTATCCATCGCTCCGATGAAGGAGTATGCGAGGTGCCATTTCACACCTTATGTCCTTTATTTGAGTTCCCGGAAGCATCAGGGGTCAATGGTACAGTCTGTCAGTTTTTCTATGGCTCTTATCTGCAGGTTTACTGGATGCACAAATGGCTTTTCATTGGCAGCGAAAGACCATCAATTGAATACGATTCTTCATAGCAAATGAGTGATGGCCCAATTCTGGCACAAACTTACTATTTTTGTCTGTCCACTTGTCATTGTGGAAGGACTTTGCCCAAGTCTGTTTGCCAGAACACATCCTTATTTAACCTAAATTAAACCAGGGAAGGAGTTGGCTGACAACGGTTGGCCCAAAACAGAAAGGGTATTCAACCATTTCATGTGGTAGGTGGTAATTTGGGATGCAAAATGATCACTAATAGGTCAGCTTTGGCCCGAAATGGAATTGGTGTTTAAACATTTGACATGGTAAGTTATATTTGGGCCCCATGTAGCCCAGAGTTCAAATACCATGAAAAACCGGAAAACAACCACTAGCCAGGCCAATCTAACAAACTGGTTAACTGACTGTTCAGCAGGAAATTGCAAGCAAGTAAACACGTTAGAAATCATCACGCATTTTCTGCTAATCGGTAGAGCTCTTTCACAAATAAAACATAGACATATTGTATTTCTTGAAATTGTTGTGAAAAAAAACAATAAGACTTGCACCAAGACACAGAAAACTGAAGAACACAGTAGACTGTAAAAAGGTTATTTAGAGGATGTGTAGTCTGACTAGAGATGTCCCCATTTTTGCATAAAACAGTGAAACCTACATTGTACAGAATTGGAAAATTTATTTAATGACCTTCTACTGAACATGTTCTAGATTAGGTTGCTTTTGGATGGAAATAGCCTCAATACATGTCTTCACTCAGTAGAGACAGCATAAGATGTTCATTGCATCAGAGTTAGTGTACAAACAGGTGCAGGTCTACTGAAAGCTGGGCCTTGACTCAACTCAGCAGCACACTCTTGTGGCGAGACAATACTAAGACTGCAGTCAAGTCCACCCCTGTTGAGTCCAACACTATGGCTCGAGTCATTAGTGGAGACCCAATCACATCCAAATGTGACTCAAAAGGTCAAGAAGAGCTTTAACCACATTCTGAGCAAAAAGTTCTGAATTCAAACTCTCACAGTTCAGACTTGGTCTGGATCCTCACAGCTCTGTAGATGTGAATGTCCCTCTGTTGATCATAATGAACGTCCTGCACAGAAAACTGCCTCTTCAGCATGGCCAGGAAGCGCTCGTCTCGCTCATATCGGATCCGGCATGACAGCAGAACCTCTGTGTTCTCCGAACTCAAATGTTTTAGAGTGTGTAGAAGAGCAGGGAACGTTTCCTCCAGGTACACAATGTCTGCACCGAGGATAAGGTCATAACTGCCTGAGGGATAGTGCTCTAATCCCTCTCCCCAGGTGAGCTCAGACACCTGCACTGCCCCCTGCAGGTCTGGAGGAACGTTCTTCTGCACATTAGCGCTCAAAAACTCCAGCGCGGGTTTCCGGTCTGTGATCATCACGTTGGAGCCTGGAAACACAGAGAAGATTAGAATATTACAAGATCATCCTGGACTAAGTAGACTAAGGTGCTGAAACTATGATCGGAGCATCGTGAGTTCAAATCTGGGCTCTCTCTGGGTGGGTACATGGTTCTCACCCCCATCACTACTAAGTAATGTCTGCTGGCTCAGGGGTCTGTTAGCTGATGAAACCTGTTAGGGTTGCAGCGATCAAATATTTTAGTAATCAAGGATTCTACTGAAAATTCTTTTGATTAATTGAGTAATTGGATAAAACATTTTTACTTAAAGAGCAATTATAAATACAAGAAAAAATAAGACATTTCACTTAATAAGGAAAGACTAGTTGGTTTTGTGTATTTCTTAAATTATGTCTTAAATTTGTGCATAGCAACAAACTATTTTCTTGTCTAGAAACATTTACAACTGCAAACACTAATAAATATTTTAAAAAATGTAAATTACTTTCAACTTATTATTTCTTGTATCAAAAATATAAGGCATTAATAAATAAAAAGGGCATAAACATTGCCTTTATTTTGTACTACTTTCAAGAACAGGCAAGAACACTGCCAACTGCTCAGCTAACTGTCATGTTTTATTTTTCCTCTTCTTAACTCCACACCGCTCTTTTTACAGATTAAATAAACCCTGTATGAAGTCAAGTTAACCTTAAGGGCATACTTGTCACCATCATAATAAACTAGTAACACATTCGACAGTAATCATAAGTAACAGAAATCTAGCGCTTCACAGGATTAACGTTATGTTGGTAAGGTACGGTAATATTAATCTAACTGATTTGCACTATGTTAACTTTATTTTGTCTCAGGTCCTCCGTTCCATTCTGAGTGACTTCTGAGGAGATGCTGCAGCATTGATGTGCTGTTGTATTACACAAGGGCAATGATGCAACAAATACACATCACATGTTCTTGTTGCTGTTCAGTCTGAAATGCTACGAAACTGTCGACATTTTCTTTTTTTATTCCATTTTTCATTATTGTCTTCCCTCGCCTCTATATTCCCATCCCTCAACCAAAGATGTTTGCGTCCTCCTTCTTCTTCCTTTGTGTGGATGACGCAAGTGCATTGTGCCATGTTAAAAGTAGTCCATGCAAAATAAAAATGAGTTTTACAATTAAATTTGTGTAAAAATGAGTTTAAACAATTACACGAGGCAGAGAAAATTCCTCGATCCTTTTTTGTAATCGAGGAAATAATTTCACCCCTTATGCCTCTGCCTTCTTCAAAGCATGCAGGCTGACATTAAATCTATCAGAATAGTCTTCATCCTACTAGAGTCAGGGACATTACAATTGATTGGGAGAGTCCTTTTGGATGAGATGGTTAACTGGCTACTACTACATGGGGGGGGGGGGTTTCAATTAGGTTAAAATTTAAGTTAATTATCACAAAAACTAATCACAGCATTAATATTTCCATAGAGAATTTTGTTGGGTTGTTGACTAATCTATTATTCACATATATTTTCGTAATTACCAACATTAAACATAGGTTTAGGTTTAGGAAAAACAGGTTTGCATAGATATGGTTTAGGATACAGTACAACTTACTGTGAGCTATAACAAAACAGCATGGCTGCTTATATATTAATTATTAATTCTCACAGTATGTCATACTGTTTACTAAATTACCTCCTCTAGATTGTGAGACTTTCATTTGGATCTGGTTGAGGGTTCAGGGAATTTTGCTGATGTATTTATAACAAAAAAACCTCAGCAATTTAGGTGACTACTGAGTTGTGTTTAGTTAGCCTCATAGCTGCAGTTCTAAAGATGCAACATTTGGACTCATGCCTCCAAGAGGGAAATTAAGATACTTAACTAAGACTGCTATGAAATGACAACACATATTACAGCTCATAAAAAAGTTCTAAAAGTGCCCCCACCAAGCAGAGCCGCCACAATGCCCACAAGTCCAGTGCCAGCTCCAAGCTCAATGACAGACTTCCCCTTCAGATCCACATGGCCAAGCTCCAGATACATGCACAGCACCACAGCCTGAAGGAAAGAAGACCAGTGAGAACACAGGACTGATGCACTTCACACTTTCATGAGCAAGTTCTTTATTATAGGTTATTTTATACCCCAGAGACAAAAAATACTCTTCTGACTGCTTGGCAGATGTCTATTAAACAGGTCTTTACCAGAAGTTGTCTTAATTAGCCTGGAGCCACCAGCAGGCCCAGCATTTATTCCTCACATTTAGAGCATCTTCTTCTCTAGAGTCTGGTTCACAATCCAAAGATGAGATTTAGGCTAATTCTCCTAACCTTTACTTATTTTTAAGTCTTTTAAAGGGGACATATTAAGCAAAACTCAATTTTTGTGTGTTTTTGTATTTCCACTTGGATCTCTACTGCTCCTATAAACACTCCAAGCATGAAAAAACATCCATCCATTTTTTGTCAGTCAGTTGAGAGATTTTGGTGTAAGGAATCTTATGCTTCTATGAACTATTTAATGGCTCCCTTATTGTAATGTCACAATAAGGAAATTTGCATAGGACTGACCTGGCAACACCCCTTACCGGTCAACCCCCACCCACTAGATTAGTTGACGATTCGCCATTTTGGTCTGCGTGTTTACAAGCAGTGTGCACAGACACCAAGCAATATGAGACAGTGAGAGAGAAAGAGAGAGATTGTGTGTGTGTGTGTGTGTGTGTGTGTGTGTGTGTGTGTGAGAGAGAGACAGAGAGAGAGAGAGAGAGAGAGAGAAAGAGAGAAAGAGCAAGAGAGAAAGAAAGAGAGAGAAAGACGGAGAGAGAGAGAGCGAGACAGAGAGAGAGACAGAGAAAGAGGTGTGTTCATTCCAGCTGATTTAGTCACTAGGAACACTAGTGTGAGAGAGAGAGAGAGAGAGAGAGAGAGAGAGAGAGAGAGAGATATTAGTACAAGATATGATTATGGTGTCAGGATTATTGTCTACTGTCTTGAGACCTGATATCACAACAGGTCAGGTATGAGCTCTGGACACTGGATGGGGTTTAATGTACTGACTGAATGACATGATTGATATGAACTCAGTATTGTTGCAGTTTGGCTTAATGTTGCGTTACTGCTTACTGCGTCCCACACTACAGCAGCCACACCAAGACCATTCCAGTCCTGGGCCAGTCTGAGTCGATGTGAAGCAAAAGTGAACTCAGCCGAAGACCTGTGTATTTTGGAGAGTGCCGGCAGGACGTTCTCATCATATGGCACCAGCGCCATGTCGATCAGAAAAGAACTGTAGAAAGAAAGAAGAGTGATAGTCTGTTATAATCCATGCCTGCAGACTAAAATATTTATTATTATTATTATTATTATTCAGTGACACTGAAACACTGTCAGTCAACTGGTGAGACTGGAACACTGTCGTTCAATCAGTGAGACGGTTATTGTGTCAGACATTCAGCAAGAGTTACGCTGTCAGTCATTCAGTGAGTTACGCTGACAGTCATTCAGCAAGTTACACTGTCAATCATTCAGTGAGACTGTTATACTGTCAATCATTCAGCAAGACTGTTATACTGACAGTCATTCAGCGAGACTGTTATACTGTCAGTCATTCAGCGAGACTGTTATACTGACAGTCATTCAGCGAGACTGTTATACTGTCAGTCATTCAGCGAGACTGTTATACTGTCAGTCATTCAGCGAGACTGTTATACTGACAGTCATTCAGCGAGACTGTTATACTGTCAGTCATTCAGCGAGACTGTTATACTGTCATTCAGTGAAAAGCTGTAGTTAGGTTTTTGTTATTTCCTTCTGTAATTACACTTATTGTTTACTGCTGCACTATTTAACGTGGAACTTATCTTAAGATTCGTCCTATATTCTGCGCAGTTCTTCAGTTGTTTCTAACATTTAACTGGTTCCAAGTTAGATAACCATGTCAAACAAATGGACATGAAAAACATTTACTCAATGAAAGTCACACATTAAAACAACATTAGCATTAGCATGCGCTGTGATTTCAGAAACAAAGTCTCAGAACGCTTTCTGACTGATTTTATCAACACATTACACACGACAGCAGGTCAATTATACAATAAACGAACACTTATTTACAACAAAACAGTTTAAATACCAAACACTGAACTCCACACATCTGCCATTCAAACCGCAGCTCCTGTCTGTACCGCGTCCAAGTGCAGCGCCGCCACCCAGCGGTCAGGAGGAGGAACGACATCCAAAAATACAGAGTCCACTGCCAACACCTGCTACTGTTTTACTGTTTACAGATGTGTGAGCAACACGAACACTTTAACTTTCTTATATAAACTACTAACATTAAAAATGATAATTATATTTTTACTGAGATGCAATGTTTTCACCTTGAATAATAATAATTAAAAAAAAGTTAATTTTGATTTTAGTATTTTAGACAGTGGGTGTATGTATAAGGTTGGTGTTTGTAATAAAGTGACAGTGGGTGGATGTATAAGGTTGGTGTTTGTAATAAAGTGACAGTGGGTGTATGTATAAGGTTGGTGTTTGTAATAAAGTGACAGTGGGTGGATGTATAAGGTTGGTGTTTGTAATAAAGTGACAGTGGGTGGATGTATAAGGTTGATGTTTGTAATAA
>BRDA01000430.1:44744-56696 GCA_036984385.1 Crenuchus spilurus
AAAAAAAAAGGCTGTGTGGTCAGGAGAGCAGGTGGTTTACATCACGAGGTTAACTCGAGCTATTGTACTCACTGATCCAGGATTATAATGCTGAATACACACACTCACACACATGCACTTACACACATGCACACAGTTACGAGAGAGTGCGTGTGTGGTTGCATGTATGTGTGGGTTTTTAACACAAAATCAATTACATTATTATTATTATTATTATTATTATTATTATTATGTGCTGAGGGATGTATGTGGCTTCCCCCCCCCCCCCCCCCCCCACAGACACACATCAGGCCTGTGTATTAGCAATAACCCGTCAATATGATATATATCCTGATACAGGAGCTCTGATATATTGTGATACTTTAAGTAATTTGAAATTCTGGGATATTTTAAGTCTAATTTTAGGAAAACAACCTTAATGTACTTGTTTCTGTTGGACTGGAAGAGTCTAATGGCTGACGATACATTGCAACACTGCCATCTAGTGGTCTGAGTTTTAAGCACAGCACAAAATGAACCTGTTTTTCAGGCTCAATACAACATCACAAAACATAATATTGTGATACTCAATTGAAGGCGTGAGTGGGCGAAGTATTTACCAATACAAGCACCGATGCGATATATTTCACTACAGAAGAGTTACATTATAATACACTGTGAGTGATGTACTCTTATAGTACATGTTTATATGTTTGAATGGAAGAGTTTAATGGTTAAAAACAGATTACAACACTGTCATCTAATGGTCAGGAGTTTAATAACACAAAATGAACCACCAGGGGAACTGCTAGGAACTAAAAACAGGGAGGTCCCTGGGATGTCCCCAGGGATGAACACCTGTCCCCAGGGATGAACACCTGTTCACATGGTGGTGGTGGTGGTTTGGGGGGCTCTCCAGCAAAAGAACATCAGCCTGGGTTTCCCACCGGCAGTGAATATCACTTTACTTCACTTTCTTGTCATTTGTGGTTTGAATAAAATTACCTTAACCTTGATCCTAATCCTAAACTTATCCATAACCTTAACCTCAGCAACCGAAACTAAACCTTATTCTCAGTGATGTAGCCTAACCATAACCTTAACCTCAGCTAATCCTAATCTTAGTTTCAGTCCCCTAAGAGCTTAAGGGCCAGACTTTCATGTTTTGCTAACAGTCCTCACAAAGACATAAACACAGGAACAGACTGTAGCTTTGTATTCACAGTCTGTAATGGACTTTGCCCTGCTGTGTGTGTGTGTGTGTGTGTGTGTATGTGTGTGTGTGTGTGTGTGTGATCAGATGGTGTAACTTTTCATGGTCTGCAGTGTGTTGTATGGTGTGAATGACTGAATCCTGTAATCACTGTGAATAAAACATTAGATGTGATGTCTTATATCACAGTGTTGTATCACAGATAAAGAAGAGAGGTGCAGAAACATGCAGGTCTTCAGGGCACTTTGTGGGAATCCACAGCATACTTCAAATCCACCCTTAAGCCTTAAATCTGCTCTTTATTCACGTTACTTACGTGAATACGTCTGATGTATTATTTGGTTTAGTGTATGCGGATATCCAGCACTTCATCAGAGTCTGACTGCATATTATTTACCTGCAGCTTTCTACTTTAACCAAAACCTAAAACTAACCCTAATCTTAAATTCAGTAACAGAACCAAATATTAAACAAGTTCAGTAACATAATCTAAACTTAAACTTAACTTCAGTAACAAGACCTAAACTTAACCTTAACCTCAGTAACATAATCTAAACTTAACCTTAACCTCAGTAACAGAACCTAAACTTAACTTCAGCAACATAATCTAAACTTAACCTTAACCTCAGTAACAGAACCTAAACTTAACTTCAGCAACATAATCTAAACTTAATCTTATCCTCAGTAACATAATCTAAACTTAACCTTAACCTCAGTAACATAATCTAAAACTTAACTTCAGTAACATAATCTAAACTTAACCTTAACTTCAGTAACAAGACATAAACTTA
This sequence comes from Crenuchus spilurus, assembly GCA_036984385.1. Taxonomy (NCBI): domain Eukaryota; kingdom Metazoa; phylum Chordata; class Actinopteri; order Characiformes; family Crenuchidae; genus Crenuchus; species Crenuchus spilurus. Next base: position 46,728 of record BRDA01000430.1, read on the forward strand.
ACCTCAACCTTAGTAACAAAAGCTACACTTAACCATAACCTCAGTAACATAATCTAAACTTAACGTTAACCTCAGTAACATAATCTAAATTTAACCTTAACCTCAGTAACATAATCTAAAACTTAACTTCAGTAATATAATCTAAACTTAACCTTAACTTCAGTAACAAGACCTAAACTTAACCTCAACCTTAGTAACAGAAGCTAAACTTAACCATAACCTCAGTAACATAATCTAAATTTAACCTTAACCTCAGTAACAGAACCTAAACTTAACTTCAGCAACATAATCTAAACTTAACCTTAACCTCAGTAACATAATCTAAAACTTAACTTCAATAACATAATCTAAACTTAACCTTAACTTCAGTAACAAGACCTAAACTTAACCTCAACCTTAGTAACAGAAGCTAAACTTAACCTTAACTTCAGTAACAAGACATAAACTTAACCTCAACCTTAGTAACAGAAGCTACACTTAACCATAACCTCAGTAACATAATCTAAACTTAACGTTAACCTCAGTAACATAATCTAAATTTAACCTTAACCTCAGTAACATAATCTAAAACTTAACTTCAGTAATATAATCTAAACTTAACCTTAACCTCAGTAACATAATCTAAAACTTAATCTTAACTTCAGTAACATAATCTAAACTTAACGTTAACCTCAGTAACATAATCTAAATTTAACCTTAACCTCAGTAACATAATCTAAAACTTAACTTCAGTAATATAATCTAAACTTAACCTTAACCTCAGTAACATAATCTAAAACTTAATCTTAACTTCAGTAACATAATCTAAACTTAACCTTAACCTCAGTAACATCATCTAAACTTAACCTTAACCTCAGTAACATAATCTAAACTTAATCTTAACTTCAGTAACATAATCTAAACTTACCCTCAGTAACAAAACCTAAACTTAACTTCAGCAACATAATCTAAATTTAACCTTAACCTCAGTAACATAATCTAAACTTAACCTTAACTTTAGTAACATAATCTAAAACTTAACTTCAGTAACATAATCTAAACTTAACCTTAACCTAAACTTAATGTTAACCTCAGTAACATAAGCTAAACTTAACCTTAACCTCAGTTACTGAACCTAAACTTAACCTTAACCTAAGTTCTTGAACCTTAACTTAACCTTAACCTCAGTAACAGAATCTAAACTTATTGTTAACCTCAGTAACATAATCTCAATTTAACCTTAACCTCAGTAACATAATCTAAACTTAACCTTAACCTCAGTAACAGAATCTAAACTTATTGTTAACCTCAGTAACATAATCTCAATTTAACCTTAACCTCAGTAACATAATCTAAACTTAACCTTAACCTCAGTAACATAATCTAATCTTAACCTTAACCTGTTACTGAACCTAAACTTAACCATAACCTCAGTAACAGAACCTAAACTTATCAACCTTGGTTACAGAACTTCAACTAACTTTAGTGACATAAATCTAACAGGAACCTTAAGCTCCATAATCTAAATCTAAACCTAAGCATAGCCTCAGTCATCTAAACCTAAACTTAATCTTAGTCGTGTTGTGTTATTGTTCTCTGACTGCAGTCTAATATTATCTGTTTATGGGCGAAGTCAGTGCAGCAGTTGTTAGTCACCTCAACACTGATGTGTTTGTGTCACTGACAGTGATGTGTGGAATGTTTATTCTACTCACAGTGATCCATCAGGTATTAAACACACACACACACAACTAATAAAGGTTAGATGCACACTAACACAAAAACAGGGACAACAGGGCCTTGCCCACTAGGAACACTTACCAAAACACGCCCTCTGGTGCCTCACCCTGTATCTCCCTGTAATCTATCTCGATCTTTCTGGATCTTTGACTCTGCAGCCCTGCTGATGCGTCCTGAGATGAAACGGTGTGATTCTCCTCTCACGGTCACCCACCCTGTTTGAAGATAGCAGCAGAAATAGGCTGTTCCCTCTCCGCAAGAATGTAGCCAAGCCTGTTCGCTCCACTAAGACGTCCATGACAAACATAATGTGGTCTCATGACAGCCCGTCCCCAGCGATTTAAGCAGCTAATGGGCCCCTGACGTGGCTACCTGCCTGCACGTTCTGCAAGTGAGAAAATATGGCTGATACCTCAGGGTGGTCCTCCAGGTTTGGTGGTGACCTCTCCATTCTCTATCCATATGGGCATCTATACTTAACTAACTGGCACACACCTTGTATCTACACTCATTGGCTACACAGACCTAGCACTAGGTGCAGTAGTTCTACAATTACAGACTGTAGTCCATCTGTTTCTCTGTATACTTGGCCAAGACCTTCACAGTGCAGCTGTAATTTGGATGATGGATCATTATCAGTGACACTGATGTGGTGGTGGTGTGTGAGTGGATCAGACATAGCAGTCCACTGTTGTTGGTCCACCTTGTAGATGTAAAGTCAGAGACAGTAGCTCAGCATTTTTATGTTGGTTCTCTAATGACATTGTTGGCTGGTTTGTTTATTGTACAACACACACTAATGCACCGCCACCACGTCAGAGTCAGTGAAAATGAACACAATCAAGTCCTGACAGCAACATTCCAACTTCTACTGCAAACTATTCCCATAGGCATCCCTTTGAACATTTTTAGTTCAAGTTCTTAGGGATCTTTTCCTGCCATTGTATTCTCGGTGCCGCTCATACAGGGACCACCGTCACATTTCTGGACCTGCTGCTTTGGGACAATGGCCTTTGGAAGGAAATGGAACAGTTGAAAGGTCTTACAGACTGTGTCATACAACAGGCACAAGAACTAAAGAGTAAATTGTAGATTTAATCAGCCCTAAACCCTTCAGGGATTACTTTTGAGTGCCAAAGCCAACAAATAAAGTAATTAAAAATGTCTCTCTGTAATTATATTCTTACCCTGAGAAAACGTTCACTGTAGATACAAGACTGATCACGTACACCTCTCTGTCATACGTGTGAGCAACAGAGTTGGGGTCATAAGTAATCTTTAACAAATGATTGTAATTAGAGTTGGACAGCATGTCCTTAGTACAGATCCTCGTCCTAAATTCAGGGATGGACTGGCAAAGTGAAACTAAACTGCAGCCCAATTCAGACTGACAAAAAAGCTAAAATCTCAACAAAGCATTTGCCAAATGAAAAAGTAGTCCCCCACCTGTTAAACAAAAGTTTAACTTGTGATTATACTGGGCCAGTCCACTCAAAAGTTCAGGACTTAATTTTTTTTCCAGTCAGATAATTAACCCTAATGTTCTGCTCGATTTTCTCAACTGAAACTTCATAATGACATCTCTACCAGTTGGTAGAGGTATGTTTGGTTAAAACATTCACTAGAGGTCACTAGAAATGCAACATTTTGTTGTAAGAAATTAATTGGATTAAACAACATCACAAAAGGTAACAGAGTTAGCATGTTTATATATACTGTATATATATATATCACATTACTGTTACACAATGTACGTCATCCTATCAGAGCACAGGTCATTTACATACAGTATATCAGTCTTAAAGGCACATTAAGAAAATAGAAATGCTTAAAAGGATGTAGAGAGCTTATAAAATGTCATATAGTCATATAAAAATTATTTATGACTCTTTACAACGGCACATTGTGCAGGTTATGTAAGTGGGCCTCAGGGGAAAAGGAAAGAAATTTGATACACTGTATTAAATTTTTTTAGAAAATACTATAAAATACTAGCCACTGTGGTTGCCAGAATTTCACCGTAACAAATGTGTAGTTTGCAGTATGATTTTTGGCAACAAAAAAATTTATATTCAAGGTCTGATTTGTTTACATTACTGTGAATAAAATAGATACACACTGGTAAACCAAACACGTAGTATTTACAGTCTGAAATAAATACAGTACAAAGTGTCCTAAAACTACATTCTTTGATACTGTGGGAGGAAACTATTTAAGGCTAGAGTTTGAGTCTATACATTACTGTATGAATTTAACATTGGAATAATGTTTTTATTTCAGAAAGAATCATTAGTATTTTGGCTGAAAATTTTATTTAAGATATGTCACCATTACAGAAACTGTATTCAAACTTTTACACTCTTTTTTTACACTCTTTTATTTACTGTTAACATCTACTGACACTTTTATAGGCCCTTTAAGACAGCTATTTTTCTACAGGTCTAATAAATAAAAAGTGCAAAAAACAACTTTAAATTATATGAATTTGCTAATTGATGCACATAACACTCAAAGTAGAACATCAGGAAGACCTGAAGAACCTTGTTTATGAATATTTAAATGGGACTTTAGCTCAAAAAGATAAACGTTAACAGTAAAGAGTACTAACTTTACAGCTGAGGAAAAAATATGGTGGACAGCTTTACTCTACTCAGTAAATTGGATCCAGACCCAACAGAACAAGGATGAAAGAACTGGAGATAATTTTCAAACAAAGACTACAATATTTCCAGACATGGTCTTCTTTGTCATTCTTTATGGATGTGAAAGCAGGACAAGAAGAATATTGATGGTGTTGGAGACTTTTGAGAAAACCTTGGACAGATAAATGGACCATGGACCAAATCAAAGCTCAGATTACCAAACTGATCTCTTATTTTGGATACATTGTGAGAAGAACCACTTGAGAAGTCAGTTTTGCTGGAAGAGTTGAATTGGACCAGCAACAAGATGGATGGATGCAATCAGAGGAATCATGAACCAGACTGAAGACCCAAATAGAAGACTCAATGTTCTGAAGAAACACCATCCATATGGTCACCAGGAGTCAGAACTGACTTGACGGCCCTTAATAATAATAACTTGTTGCTAGAGTTCATCGCTGGTGATCTTAGAATGATCATCTGAAGGAGGTTAAACAACTTTATTCAAAAATGTATTTAATTAGCTTAATGTAAACACTAAACCTGTTCCTAATGCCGTGAAGCATTTTAAACAGAATTCTCTGAGGCGATGTTTTATGCTCCACCCTTCATCACGGTGAAATGCTCTACATGACATTATCCTCAGTGACAGGTGTGGCTGGGAAACACAATAATGGTTTTCTGGTCCTTGACGTTTGCCCTGGGAGTTGAAATTTTGCTCGCTGACTCTGGGTTTGAGGGCAAATTGTAAAGGATGAGCTCTGAATATCAAATTTAGACCACAACATGTAGTCACCCAAGCTTTGTTAGTTTAAACTGAAGCTATAAGTCTAATACCAAACATACTGTGATACTACTATGTCTGTATGATCGTGGCTGATGGTATTAACTAACATGGTACATTTGAATATATGATCATATTTGACAGTGTCATATAAAAAGAAGGTATTTTTGATTATTTTCTACATATAGTGCTACCATGGTTGTATGATGGTAGCTGATGGTATTTCATTGGTAAAACCATTACAGTATAACCATGGTGTTTTGGACACTATTGTGATGATAGTAGCATGGCAGTGCAATGGTAATATTACAGTAATACAACTAGTTTCACTGTAGTAGTGCCACTCATTTTATTCTAATTGTATTGATTATGTGGTTTCTGATACTGTGTGATACACATCTATAAATGTGGATAAACATATGGAGCAATATGACTTCAAGTCTTAACAAATGGGCTGCAGTATGTCAGAAATAGCATGCGATGCCACTGCACTTTGTGTGTGTGTGTGTGTGTGTGTGTGTGTGTGTGTGTGTGTGTGTGTGTGTGTGTGTAAAACATTGCTTTGAAGCCAAACAATATTTCTGACGACTCCACCCTCACACACCTGAGCTCAGATGCAATGCTAATCACGCTAGATATGCAACACACAAGCATGTCCCCATAGAATGCCAACCATATTTCACATTACACCCTCTCAAGCGCTCCCAAAAAAACAATTAAACACAGCTAGACTCAGGGGTCAGGAGTGATGACCAGTCAAGACAATTGGACAAAACCTCACTTTGGGCAAAGTTAACCAACTAGTTAACGTGCCAATCTGACATTCTTTTGTCATATCAGTGTTCATGATGCATATCACGTCCCTATGTTTTGTGGTCCCAATGTTTTATATTCCCAAAGATTCCTAGGAACATTAGGTTTCTATGTCCCCTGGATCATATGATCCCAGGAGCACATATTCCCAATGCCTTTTGTTATATGTTTCCAGGATCCTGTAATTGCAGAATCATATATTTCCAGTTTTCTATGTTCCTAGGAACCTTAGGATATACGTGTATCCCCATGATCATATTACCTCAGGACCAGATGTTCCCTAGATTTTGTATTCTCAATATTCCTTGGATCCTAAGTTCTTAGTATCATATTATTCCAGAAACACATGTTTTCAAGGCCATATGTTTCACAAATCCTATGTTTCTAATGCCTTATGCTCCCAAAATCCAGAGGATCCTGTGATCCCAGCATAATATATTCTGTGTCCTATGTTTTCAGGATCCTATCTTCCCAATGATCTATGGTCCCAGGGTCCCTATTCCATCCCTACCCTACACTACATATTTCTGTAACATCAGATTGTCACACAAGTCCTAAAAGTAGATACAAATAACCAAATCAAACAAACGATACACAAACTATTACACTTGTTCATTTATTTATTGAGGAAAATGATTCAATATTACATGTTTGTGAATAACAACTATTTGTGAAGCTTTTGGATTAGCAGATAACCTGAGTCAGGTGTTATCAATCAATATGTGAATCAGGTGTGAGTGAGTGTCCTGTTTTATTTAAAGAACAAGGACAGTATACTATCTGATGTTTATATGTTTTTGGAAGTGTGTTGTGAACAAAAGAGATTTCTGGGGAGCTCAGGAAAAGTTGTTGATGCTCATCAGGCTGGAAAAGGTTATAGAACCATCTCTTAAGAGTTTGGGCTCCACAAATCCACAGTCAGACAGATTGTGTACAAATGGAGGAAATTCAGGAACATTATTACCCTCTCCAGGAGTGGTCAACCAACAAAGATCACTCCAAGAGCAAGGCGTGTAATAGACAGCGAGGTTACAAAGGACCCCAAATTAACTTAATGAGTCCACCATCAGGGGAACACTGAACAACACTGGTGCACATTGCAGAGTTACAAAGAGAAAGCTGCTGATCTCCAAAAAGAGCATTACTGTTCATCTGCAGTTTACCAAGATCACATGGACAAGCCAGAAGAACTACTAGAACAATGTTTTGTGGACAGATGACACCAAAATAGATCTTTTTGGTTTAAATGAGAAGTGTAATGTTCAGAGAAAGGAAAACACTGCATTCCAGAATAAAAACCTCCCTTCTATGAAACATGGTGGTGGTAGTATCATGGTTCTGGCCTGTTTTGCTGCATCTGGGTCAGGATGGCTTACCTTTATTTATGTAATAAAATAAAATTCTGAATTATAGCAGAAAATTCTAAAGGAAGATGTGGTCAAAATGTATTGGGACACCTGCTCTTTCATTGTTTTGCACAGACAGTGAACCCACATGCTGTCTCTCCCTCGAGGCATTTTCCACTGTTCACACAGCAGATTCAGAAAGAAAAGAGCAGAGAGAGAGAGAGAGAGAGAGAGAGAGGACTAGAAAAGAATGCTTCTCCTCCAGCTGGGCAGAAGATAATCTGATGGCCGCCTGCAGTCAAGGTTTCAGCGTTTCACGATAAAATGACTCCAAAGATGTAACTCGGTCACCTCTGACAGACACATTCATCAAATGGTAATTTTCCACGTCCAATATAAACATTGTCATGTTAAAACAAACATGGTGTGCCACTGCTATTGTCTCCATGACCTACTCAATCATCATCATACAGGACCGCAGAGAAATTGAGAAACATGAGAAACCAGCCACTACAGCAATGCACTTTCATTTTCCACTTAGTTCAAGACCAGCGTTAACAAGAGCAAAAGTACATGGCTAAGAGAATCAGATTCTATTGCATTTATTGCACTTTCTTTCATTCATTTTACATATCAAGAAATAATTCAAATGTACTTCAAGGGTTAAAAAACCTTTAACAAAATGGTCCTGGAGACACTTTAAAGGGCTTCACCAGTCTGAGGAATGCCTTTCAGGAACCCTTTGCTTTTAGTGTGTAAGAATGAACTGATCTAATATATCTCAGACTTTCATATGTTACAAGACAATCAATGTTATTCACAGAAACAGAGGGTGGTATTAATGGTCTTTGTAAATGGTGTAGTATAGTTGTGCATCTTAAAGGTTTACTACATTCATGTTTGTCTGGAAAACGTCATGACTGGGTGAGTACTAGGGGTGTATATCTGTCCAATAAATGACGATCCGATATGTATCGATTCATGCGGTACGATACGATTCAGAAACGATTTATTTTAAATTGGACCAATTCGATTCGGTTCAATATAATCGGGTAGGAAATAATACGTTACTTCTTTAAAATAGATAATTTACATTATGATTCAACATAAGTTAATACTAAAAATGTGTTTTGCTTGCTTTCAGATAGATTAATGAAATATTAGAGAACTAGTACAGTTGTATTTGACATGTGAATTCAGAAACAGTAAAATACTGTTGTGTTGGGATGTGGTACCGGTGCTCCAATGTTTTAAACAAGTCCCCAAAGCCCTCATTCTCCACCACACAGTATGGTCTTAAGTCTTTGACAATGAACCGGGTTATTGAAGCCGTTATTTGGCTCTACCTGAGTTGTGGTTGAGTTTTGTCTTTGGGCTAACGGTGCTAGTGTCCTCATCGCCATTTTCCTCATGTCGCCTCACCAAATGTTCTCTGTTCTTCATTTCAAGACCAAACTTCTTCCAAACTTTAGATTATAAGCTCGGCGGAGCGTTGTACAGTATATATGTGGTTGGATGTCCCGGGAGGGGACGGGGGAGGGAGGGAGAGAGAGAGCGCAGCAGAAGCATATCAGTAAAACGAAACTGATTGACAGCTCTTGAATCGGGCCATCGGCCGGTTTACTTTACAAATAGACTGATTCAGGGGTCCATGTACCGATGCACTCACATCGTTTAAGTCAAAATCGGTCTTCCGATTCAAATCGGTTATTTTTTACACCTCTAGTGAGTACTGTCAATTTCAGACATGCTCACATTATGTAATTTTGCAGTGGTTTCACACATTCCCATTGAAATGGTCATTAACTCAAGTGGACTAGCAGGTCAGTACTTTGTTCTAATGTCAGGTAGGGCTGCCATGATTAGTCGACTAGTTATGATAATGTCGACTATTAAAATAGTCAACGACTAATTTAATAGTCGATGCGTCGTTTGTTTTTTTACTTTCTTTTTCTCTCCAAACTGCTGCGTCTGTCTTTCTGTCCTTGACGCACATGCGCAGTAGTGGTAACTGGGGTAGGCCGTGGATGACGTCACAGGACGTTAAACAGACAGGCTCATCATGGCTAGCCGGTAACGGAGCTCAAAAGTGTGGGATCATTTTAAGAAAATGAAAGAGAAACGTGCGCAATGCAATATCTGCAAGGCAGAACGTGCTTTCCACGGCACCACAAATGCGATGCACGAGCACCTGAAAAGGAAGCCTGTTGTGGCGGATTGTGACAATGATGAAGAGGGACCGTCATCTCGGTAAGCTAAATTGCTAGTTAGCTGCTAAAATTAGCGTAAACAAAGAGTTTATGAGAGAGAGAGAGACTTGCTGCTTACTCATATTGATAGCTGTAAATGTTAACATTAGCGATGAGGATTTGATTCATTAGCCTTGGAACACATTCATGTGTTGTCTGTAACGTTATAACAGTGATGTAACATGCTAATGTTTTCTAACGTTTCATTTCAGTGCTACGTTTACACTTTATGCTAAACAGTTAAATAATTGTTTGTTGCAACAAGTTGCATATTTCATTAAAGGTTTAATGAACTATTATCTTAATTGTTTGTATTTTTAGTTAGCATATAGCTGAAATCTAATGACGGTTATATAATAGCAGCTGCACTCTAGTGCGATAAGCTGTATGTTTTATATTCAATTAACGTATGATCC
>BRDA01000431.1:264-30030 GCA_036984385.1 Crenuchus spilurus
GAATGTTTCAGGTAACATTTCTGCCAATCAAGAGTATGCAGACACACCAGAATAACCTTCAGGATGTGCAAGGCTGCTATAAAAACAAACCTTTCTTCACCTTTTGTCCACAGGATCTGTCTGTGCTGTCAGTGGCAGAAGTAGGAATACTAACAGCAGGCGAAGGGGAAGGGTAGAGATGGGTTAACATTTTTCACCAGACCCTCCACAGGTTCCTTACATGTTGAGCTGGTGTGGCCTCGCGCAGGCCTTTCTATCAAACAAGCTGACTTCAGTGAGGAGATCTGAAGCAGATTATACAGTGAGGGAGCCTTGAGCAAGGGCACGGGTTATCGTCGAGCAGAGACAGGCTCGTTTTCCATTTCTGTGGCGTCTCTTCGACTGGCACTTTACTTTTGGAGGAGAGAGAGTGATAGAGAGTGTGTGTGTGAGAGAGAGAACCGTCAGGAAGCCGCACACTTCCTGCTGGGAGATGGTAAACAAAAAAGCAGGAGTTTGTTTCACTTCAATCAGCACTGCTCCAGTTCAGGTAAACCAGAAACAAACATCCCTTGTGTTTATCTGTTGTTGACATTTGAGTTGCCTCCCTCCTTACAGAGTGGAGAGAGAGAGAGAGAAAGAGAGTGAGAGAGAGAGAAAGAGAGAGAGAAAGAGAGAGAGAGAGAGAGAGAGAGAGAGAAGAGAGAGAGAAGAGAGAGAGAAAGAGAGAGAAAGAGAGAGAGAGAGAGAGAGAGAATGATAGAATGAGAGGTAAAAACATTGTCTATGCTCTCATCTATGCCTCCACTGTATTCTAACTGAAGAACTCTCTCTGTCTCTCTCTCTCTCTCTCTCTGTCTTTAAAAAGGAAGGTGTATTTCCTCTCTCTCTGAGGTGGGCCGGTTGCTGAGCCTGTAAGAGTGTGTGATCTGAGGTGTGGGAGGAGGATGTGTGTGTGTTAAGCTTGTGTTTTGATTGACAGGCTGATGGAGCCGTCTGAGAACATTAGGACCCTCCTGGCCGCACACAGATCCTTCTCCACCAGCAAATAGGCTGCGAGGGCTCATCTCTGTGCTCTGGACCTGCCGTCCAGGCTCCATTCTGCTTTCTGCTCAGATGCTGGGGGCAATTAGAGTCCGGTTTCAAGGTGCTCAACTCCGCTGAGAGGCCATTAAGCACTCTGCCACGGACGTAGGGGCAACTCCACATTTCTGGATGAGAAAATAGCCACTCACCACCCTGTTGCTGGCGCCACATGGTTTTTCTCTTGTAGTGCTGGGTAGAGAAGACAGCAGTACGATAGCAGTTATAGGCATTGAGTTTATATCGGCAGAAAAAAGCTGATTCGGATACTGGGGTTGAAACAAGAACGAGTCTCTTCCTATCTTGTAACTAATCTATCCTACACTGTGTAATCAGGCACATTTTTTCACTTTTTTATCACTGTACACACTCACTGTCCACTCTGTTAGACACACCCACCCTGTTGATCCAGTTTGTAGATGTAAAGTCAGAGACAGCAGCTCATTTGTTGATTGATGCACAGTTTGGGTTGGCCCTCTAGTCCTTCACTGGTGCTCACAGGATGCTGTTGGCTGGATAGTTTTGGTTGGTAGGATGTTCTCAGTCCAGCACTGACACTGAGATGTTAAAAAGTCATTATTAGAAAAGTCTGTTCACTCTACCGCCATCTTGGTAATGCCACTGGGCAGTTATTTCCAGCTGTACAAGACCAGACTCTTATCTCTTTGAATGGGGAGAGATCTACTGTATATGTCAGAAAGTGAAAGAGATGTTGTTTACAATACATATTTAGAGTCACTGTTAAAATCTGATGAAAATTACCTGCACTGTTGGGTTCAGATAACACAGAAAAATATATTTTTTGGTTATTCTGTGCATCCCTGCACTGCAAGATCTCTCTTTTTACAGCCATTTTCATGGTTTGCTTGGTTTGTATATGAAAATGCATCAATGAAAGACTATGACAGGCCTGCTGCTTGACTAGTCACCATGTTGATGGTTACAGGCTGTCTCTTTCATACATTTCAAATAGTGATCATATGTTATATACAGTATATGTTATATAACATCTCTGGTCTGAGCCACTCGTGCCAGCACAACACACACTAACAGGCCACCACCACACCAGTGTCACTGCAGTGCTGAGAATGGTCCACCACCCAAATAATACCAGCTCTGTGGGGGTCCTGACCATTGAAGAACAGGATGAAAGGAGGCTAACAAAGTCTACAGAAAAACAGATGGACTACAGTCTGTAATTGTAGAACTACACAGTGCTCAGTGGAGCTGAAATAATAGACAGTGAGTGTAGGTAGAATGAGGTGGTTTTATTATTATGTGCCATTACTTAAGGAATTAATTCATAAGTAATTAAGTCTCATGTTATGTCTGGTTAAAACGCAGTACTATGTAAGGTTTCCTTTGGTGTTTTTTAATAGAAGAAAAGAGTCCAATCACATCAGGACATTGATCTATTAGCAAAGAGTGGCAGCCCCAGTAGGAAGCCTGGGTTCATTAACTTTATTAATGCAGACATAAATATCATGTGATGCTGTGATAGTGTAATATATTTGGAAAATATAGTGATACTGAATTTTAATCAGCCCTCTTCTCTCAACACGTTGGTCCAAGGCTGCACGTATGTGTTTTTCACAGCTCTGTTCTCCCCCCCATTGTGTTATTTTACACAGTAGCAGATGGGCTCTCAGTGTAAAGTGCTTCTTTTCTGTCCAGTCTTCAGGAGCGCACTACGTTATAAAGAGATATATTGCTCTGCTTCTGTGCATGAAGAGCACAATCTATTCTGATTGTGCTTTGCAAAGATTCTATCTCTGTAAAAAATATGATTTCACATTCTTGCGTGAATTTTCTGTTTGTCTCCATCAAACAGAATGCAAACACGAGTCGCACTTTTCCGAATGAAATGTTTATTTTAGGAGCAGACGTCCTAGACATCATCTTTTCCTTTTCCCCTCCCTAGCTGTAAATTGTTTTCTGGTGCCTCTTTTCCCCCTCCATCCAATAATGAGCTCTATAATAGGAAACGCTGGAGTGCTTGAGAAATCAGGCTCCTCTGTGTTCTGAGAGGATTAAATGATTACCATCTCTCAATGCTCCTGATCTTATAATCAAGTTCAGAATGCCACGAGCTACCTCTGCTGAAGTGATTAGGGCTTTGTCACAGATGTGCCTGCAGCTTAATGGAGCTGGTGGACTCTTGTGCCGAGTGGTCAGAGAGGTGGCATCAGTCCAGCAGCTGCTACAGGCTGTCTGAATGGGGCGCTACCATGTTAGCGATGGTCGCATGAGATTCCCAAGCAGCTCACAGCACATGAGCTTTTTCTGTGGCTCCTCTTGGCCTGGCAACAAGGGATTATGCATCTCTGTGTCCGTGCTAAAGCGCTCCTACTAAGCCATGGGTACACTGCTACATATTTCCTCTTTAATCTTTTTTTCCAGGGCAAACGCCGCTCTCTGCCCAGTAACATGAAGCCAGGAATAAGCACAGAAAGCACAGAAAGAGGCAGGGCCATATCAGTGACTCAGTTTTTGTGAGTGATTTGGAAGAATCACATGTTTGTGTTAAAAGTTACCATATTTCCTTTAAGAGACAAGTTACAGGGATACGTTTGCCATTTAGATGTTGGATATGTTTGACAAGAGCTGTCTGTTGTGTCAGTGTCTAATTACAAACCCCATTTCCAGAGAAGTTGGGACACTTTTTAAAAATGCAATAAAAACTGACAGCTGTCATTTCTTAATTCTCTTCAACTTTCATTTAACAGACGGAGGGACAAAGAACATTTTGTCATTGTTTTTAATGATGAAATTAATTCTGTTTGTTGATCATTTTTAGAAATTGATGACTGCATCACACTCAAAAAAGTTAGGACATTTGTTTTTCACCAAATCCACTGACCTTATACTTTTTTTTTTTTTTTTTTTAATTTTGCCAATTTTCTTACTTTCCCAATGTGGTAGTCACTAATTAACCCAACCCATTAGTGGCTCTCCATATCACAATGCACTGTCCCTGACTCTAGGAAGGTAAAGACATGCGCACACATGTACTCTGTTGCGTTTGATACAGCCACCGCCTCTTTTCGAACTACCGTTGGATACACCATCACTGGGGGAGCCAATGTGCTCAGAGGAAAGTGGTCTCTAGTTTTGAATAATCCAATCAGTAGATGCCTGAGCCAGCAGACATTGCAATGTGAAAATGATCAGGAGAGAGAGCACCATCTACCCACCTAGAGAGAGAAAGGGTCCTGGATGATGGCAAACAGCATGACCGGGATTCGAACTCGCGATCCTCTGGTCATGGTGTCAGCGTCTTAGCCTGCTGAGCCACTCGGGGCCCCTTAATTATACTTATCATTATTTTAATCACTTTGGAATGAAGATATTGATTATTGCAGTTTTGCAAGTAGAAATTTTGCCCATTCTTGCTGTAGGCAAGACTTGAGCTCTGTTACCTATAATGCACCTTGCATTTTTAATAGGAGACAGACCTGGACTGTAGACAGGCCAGTCAAGCCCACACACTCTGTATCTATGAAGCTATGCTCTTGTAACATGTGCAGAATGAGGTCTACCATTGTCCTCATGAGTTAATTGAAAAATACATCTTGATGGCAATGTATTTCTCTCAAAAATGCCAATATTAGCCTCCGCATCAATGGTACCTTCACATGCCATCACAGATTATGGTTTTTACACTTTTTGTTGGTAGCAGTCTGGATTTTCTTCTTCATCTTTGGTGTACAGATGTCTCAAAAACAAGCTCAACATTGGACTAGTCTGACAACAGAACATTTCCACTGTCTTTAGGTCCATCTCAGATGATTTTGGGCCCAGAGAACTTTTTGACCTCTATACTAAATTCATATCTGGCTTCCTCTTTGCATAACACAGTTTCATGTTGCATTTCCTGATGCAGTGGTGGACTGTGTTAAGCAACAATTATTTTCTAAAGTCCTCCTGAGCCCACATGACTTTGTCCATCACTGTAACATGACAGTTTCTCAAGAAATACTGAGAACACGAAGGTCAGACACATTCAGCACCGGTTTCCTCCGTTAGCCTTCATGCACTGAGATTTCAACTCACTACTGGAATCTTTTCACGATATTAGTAACTACAGATGTGGAAAGACCTAAATGAATTGCAGTCTTTGGCCCAAAGTGACCTTTTCTTTGACCTTGCAAAGGATGCTCCCTTTATACATGTGATTTCCTGACAGCTCCAGATATTTAGCCTATTGTCAGAAATGAAGCAAATAATAGATTTCTTTCAAGTGTCTGTGAGGTATCAGCAAGTTCTTGGCAAACTCTTGAATCATGACTCTGAACAGTTCTCGGTAACACTTTATTAATAATGTTTATTAATAACTCATTAACTAATGATTAATAACTGTGAACAAATCATTAGTTCATCAGAACTAATGTTCATTAACAGATGATTAACAAATGATTTACAAATAATTTGTTAACAAACAAAAATGAATGGTTATTGGTAACTACATACATGAACCGTCATTTGTAAACATTTGATCATGTTCAAATTCTCATGAACTAATGATTTCTTTGCAGTTATTAATAATTAATTAATGAGTTATTAATGAAGGTATTATAAAGTGTTACCATATCTGTGTAGTGTGAATTTAGCAAAAGTTGTGAGGTGGATCTGTCGTAGATCAGATGTAGATGCTCTTGGATTGAGATCGGGGGAATTTGGATGCCACTCTCCACTGCCAACCAGGAGCACCCCACAAGCCTTACAGAGAACCCATTATCATGATCACTTTCTCACTCTCTGTGACAATATTTTGGCTTCTAAAGTGAATAAGGATGAATGTTGAAATAATTTGATGAATGTGCATTATGGGTTTTTTATGAGTTTTAAATGGGAATTGTATGACTTTAATTAATCACAGAGTTAAAAGTGCTTAATTTGCTTTGTAGTGTCTCAGTAGCTTAGAAGCAAGCTTCTCCATGCAGTCATTAGGACCGTCTTCCACCTCAGGAAGAGGGAGACAGTGTCCTCATCAGTTACTTTCTAATCAGAAGCCTTTGAACACAATGTACGCCTGAAGGCAGTCTGCCTTAGAGCCAGGATCATGCACTACTGTGCACCTTGCATTGCATGTGTCATGAGCAATTTGAGGTAATCATCTAAAATGGTAGCAGTGCCCTCTTTCTCCATCTGTTAACAATGACCTGAGAGTGTGCAGAGGAGCTGCTCTATTGCTGTGAGACGCCAGCAATATCAGCCATTTAGACTACACTGGAGGACTACGCTGGACGCATGCAGCTGAATGTCCATTGAACAAATGAATGCAGGAGATCGTTTACTTGATTCAAATTTGCAGGATTTCAGCAAAAGTGGGAAACGGGGTAATGTAAGATGAAAAATATCCTACGGCTTTGCTCTTTTAGTGACTGCAGCCAGTCAAATGGACTCTCAAATAATAGAGCAATGATATTTATCCTTTCAGTTGGCCTGGTATGTTTGATGTGGGTAGGACCATAATTTGAAATCAATCTACAGTATATTCCAACAATTACATGTTTTGAACTGATTTACTTTTTCCCCAAATATATGTATACAGTACCAGTCAGAAATTTGGACACACCTCGTTATTTAAAAATGGTCTGTATTGTAGATTAATACTAAAATCATCCAAACTATGAGGAAATACATATGGAATTATTTAGTAAACAAACAAGTGTTAAACAAACCAGAATATGTTTTATATTTTACATTCTTCACAGTAGGCACCTTTTGCTTAGATGGCAGCTTTCTTGGCATTTTCTCAATCAGCTTTATGAGGTAGTCACCTGGAATGGCTTTCAGTTAACAGCTGTGTCTTGTCAAGAGTTCATGACTTGCATTTCTTGCCTCTTAATGTGTTTGAGACATCAGTTGTGTGTCTACTTTGAAGAATCTAAAATCTAAAACACATTTTGGTTTGTTTAACACTTTAAGTTTACTACATGATTCATTATGTGTTCCTTCATAATCTGATGACTTCAGTATTCATTTACAATGTAGGAAAAATAAAGAAAACAATAAAAACATTGAATGAGAAGGTGTGTCCAAACCTTTGACTGGCACTGTATATTTCATTACATTTTCATAACTTTCACAGTTACCATTTCTCTCATTTTGCTCATAATCTCAAAACACGGTCCTACTTTTGTACATAAGCTGTTGAATTTTACCTGAAAATGCAAATGAAGTGAAAAAACACTGTGCAGTCTATACCAAAAACTACATTCAATAAAGATTAAACACATTTCCATTTGGGAGGACTGCAATAGCTCAGCACAACACAATTACATCAATACAAGTGCTGCCAAACTGAAGGCTACATTCATACTGTGGGAAAATCAGTTTTGTTTCTCAAATCTTTCAAAAACCTAAAGGATAAAATGGTTTTGATGTGTCTTATTTATGTGCAATGTAGGTCACATTTGAATCAAGTAAATTCAATGCATTGCTTTAATATGACTCCAGTTTACTTTAAAGTAAGTACTGCCGAAATCTCATACTGTAGGCAAACCTCGATATTGTTTCTCAGCTCAGAACTTTTGAGATGATCGTCTGCACTGTTATTTGCAAGTGATCAGATCTGATCTGCATGTCCAGACGTCACCAGTCTATCTGCCTGGGTTGGTAGTGATGTAGGAAATCAGTAATTATGTAGGTACGCTGATGATGCAGCTTTGAAACGCAGATGCAGGAGAGACGGAGAAGCATCATCTCATTCTTCAAACTATCACACTGTCAATGTTGACTCCCAGCACTTCTGTCACTTCTGATTTGTCCTTTGTTGAGTTTCGAGAGACGCAAAATACACACTGATATCTGATTTGAATGGCCAGAGCATCGAAACTGAGAAACTGTAGAAATCTGAATACCAGCACTTTCAAATGTGTAAAATTTAATTTTGTGTGGTTCTTTGGTTGTCTGAGCTGTTGAAAATGAATCTGGGTAGAAACTAGATATGCCAACAATCACATTTGGGCTTGCAGTTGGAACAAGGCAACTGAAAGATAAAATGGTTTTGATGTAATGTATCTTCTTCATGTGGAATGTAGGTCACATTTGAATCACGTAAATTCAATGCATTGCTTTAATACGGCTCCAGTTTACTTCAGGTAAAGCAGTAAAGTTTCATCAGTAATTGATAGGAAGTATATATATTTTTAAGTCTTCAGGGAAGAATTCCTCTCCCTTTACTTTGTTTAATTTTAATTTTAATTTTTTTTTTGCAATTTATGGTTTAAAGTAAATTACATACCGTTCTGCACTTTGAAAAAAAGGCAGATGAAGTGTCAAAAAAGTCCAAAAATATTAAACTGGCATTTAAATGCTTCTATAATCTCTTCACTCGTCAGCAGAAATTTGACAGGGCTCATCCGAGCCCAGACTTCATTCACACTGAGCACTAATCACGTTCCGTCAAATTTTCAAGGCCAATTGGTTAACAAATATTACCTCATCATTCCGTGGCTAAAAAAACAGTGTGGATAAAGCTGATAGTGTTCCAAATCTGACACGGAGGAGGCACCACCAGCTCACTGCGGAGAAGTGTTGATGAATTCCTGTTTTCTACTGCTGCTTGACATGGCGCTGGGTGTTTCTGGGTATTTTCATTTGTGAATGGATGTAATTAGCATGCTAATGGATGAATTGCAGTGCAGGATCCCTCAGCTTTTGCTCCGTGGAGCGGCAGAGTTGCGAACACTCCGTGCTAGCTGTTCTCCCTCTCATAGTTGATATATAAAACCTGTAATCAAATGAGACAAGGGCTCAATCAGCCGTGTTTTTCTCTAGCAGGGCCTGTTTACCCCCTCTGTGCCATATCAGGATTTCCATTTGTGCTGAAAATGTAAATACGGTTGAGGAGAAGGCCGCAGTTAACACGAGGCCATGCGGTTGTTTGGAATGTTTTGCATCGTCATCATCTGTTTTTTGTCTCTCTAATTTTGCATTGTGACCTGACTTGTCAGGTTTTTTATTAGGAAATTGTTTTGTTGGGTCTGTGGTTCAATCCGATGGAGTTTTGTTGTATGATTTCATAACTGCTATTCACACAGCTGAAGATGAGAATGAGTTACATGCCAGGTTTAAAAGACGTTCAGTGTCATTTTTCTTCTGTTTTATTTAGTCAGTTATTTTTAGTGCAACATCTCTTCATCCTTTAGCAGTACAAACAGGCAGGCCAGACTGCTGTAGGCTGTTTTAGGCCACACCTTTATACATGATGCTGCATCATGTGGAAGCTGACTGACATTTTCATTGACAAGTAGGTGAATATGATTGTGAAGGACGAAAACAAATAAGAAAGAAAGAGTAAATTTTTACTGTGTGGTCTAAAGAAAGCATGTCGTACTGAGTAGAGGAGTGATTTTTGGTTATGGTGGGCATTGCTCCATACCCAGCAATGTTAATAAACACACTTAAACAAGTCTGAAGGGCATTGTCAGAGTTCTGTCCCTGTTTGAAAAATGAACAAGAAAGCTTGTAATGCTCAACATGGCATCACTTCAAGTTCCAAGTCAATGAGCTTGCTGGTAAAGTTATCTTTGGGACAGGCTGCCTTTGTTGTGGCACATTTGTAGTAGGCAGAACAATCTGAATAAACTCATTTTCTCTGGCGTTATGGGAGTCAAACACTTATCAGCTAATTCAAATCTATTTGTGAAACTTTTTTGTGATTTTTTTGTTTTGTGTGTATACGTCTTTCTCCATTCACAAACATAGGAACCTGTTGTTGCATGGCTGGAATAACTGCCTAAGGCCACTGCACGGCTGTTAAGCAGCCAGACTTAATAAGGATTTTGGCGTTGTGTGAATGCCCCCTAAAGGCATTTTTATGACTTCATAAAACCAAAAAACGTGATTGTGTTTGCAGACTTAGTTCCATATGTGGCTCCAGGGGTGAAAGACATGTTTTGGAACTTTAACAATGTTTCCAAAAATGGTTTCCATGATATGGTACCTTCAAGTAACCCATATCGCTCCCTACTTGTCAGACCTGCCAAGATGTTGCCTGTGCAACATGTGTACCCAACACCTTGGTGTAGTTGTCCTGAAAGAGTTGTCACTATGTTTCTTTTGATATCCCAATAGTAGAGTAGTGAAGCATGCTGCTGTGAGAGTGGCATTTCTCAGCCTTTTCACAGCATTCTTCCATCAGTTTTCCAACCGACTGTGTTTTCAAATGCTCATTCAGTCCAAATATTTGTCTTCTCCTGAAGTACAATAGCAGACTAAGGCTGGAGTCCTTCTACCTGTGTGTGTATCTGTGTAGGTGAGCTCGTTCCCTTAGTGTTTGGCTTTAAAGGAAGCACTGTGTATTCCTCTAGAAGAATTCTGGGGAGGGCACCAGTCAGAGGGCATGTGTAATGTTCTCTCAGCTACATGAAGGACTTGATGCTGATCTCGAGGGAGTTCAGACCCACCTCACTCTCTTTCAACAGTTCCTCTTTCGTTTGATTTCAAGGACACTCCAGCTCTGCTTTGATTTCCAACAGATGCTCATTCCGAAGATATAGATTTTTCTCCTGCCCGTTTAAAGATCGTGTCGCCCCTGACTTTTAATGATGCTGGACCTGAGCCCAAGCGAGAAGTGCTGCTCTCTTTTGGAGAGGTATTAGAATAAGATGTAATGTATCCACTTGCCATTAAATCAGATTAGCAAGATCCAACACTCGGCTTGTTAGGAGAGAATGTAGTATCTCACCAGGAAGAAAAAGAACCTCAGACTTATTTTCCGTAGTGCTATTTTTCACAGTTTCCCCAAATGATTGAGAAAGAGATTATCTATACAGTCTTTCCATTGCAGTCTGGCTGGATTCATCTTTTACTTTTTATCTACTTGTACATTGGAAAAAAAACAACCTACACAAGCTTTCCTGTAGCCATAAACAGACTCAATGATAAAAAGAAGAGGCACTAAACACTGCTGTAATATAGGCTAAGTTTACCCAGCATGTGACCTCATTTCACCTAATTACCATCAATCACCCTAAACAATGAGCTCTCTTAGAACTGGACTCAGGAATAGCTTTTAGCTTTAAAACGTACTATGGGAAAAGAGTTTTCCTTTTGATTTAAAACTCCCATCTCCCTCCTGAATAAATGATACTTCCTGTTTTTATTTCCCTCTGGGTTTCTGCATATCTCTGGCCTCATTTAAGATCCTTAGTGTCTGTGTATTTTTTGAGGATATGTTTTTTCTTCTAAGTAAGCTATCGTCACATGGTAAGTTTTGCTGTTTTGTTGTCTGCAGTTTATGTGAGCTGGCAAAAAAACTCCTTATTTACTTATTAGTAAAAGTTTCTGATACTTAATAAATAACTGCTACGACATTATGGGGAGGATGCAAAGACTCCCAATTTAAAGCAAAACTAATTTACACAATTTCTCCCCTTTGCCCCAAACATTGTTAATTTATCAAGATGTGCCTGGCGGACTACATTCTGTTATCTTCTAGTGCATCTCCAAATATCAGGAAAAAGTTACATTTGTGTTCATAATTTCATTCAAAAAGTTAAAAGTTTGTATATTTTATATTTATTACATGTAAGGTTGGATATTTCAAGCCTTCTTGCTTTAATGTTGATACTGTTTGAATAGTATTTTACTAAAATTCAACATAACATTTTCAAATAATTTGAGATTTTGGATTTTCATTTGGCTCATCATAATGTAAAGTGAATGGTTACCACTTTAAAGCCATGGCCTCGTAGTTAAGGACATGGTCTTGAGTCTGGAAGGTTACTGGTTCAATCCCCATGCAGGACATGATTGAAGTGCCCTTGAGCAAGACACCTAACCCTCAAAAGGTTACTGGAGCTATGGATAGGGGCTTCCCACAGCTGTGGGCACAAGTACCCACTGCCCCCTTGTCTGTTCACTAGTGTATGTGTGCTTCACTGCACAGATGGGTTACATGTGGAGGTGCAAGCACATTACTCTGCAATTGTGTACTTTTGCTTGAATGAAATTATTAACAAAATTAACTTATTTTTCATGACATTCTCATTTTTTCACATGCCTAGAATTTTTTAGACGTAGGCCAAAACATCATACACAATGAAGACTTGCTATTGTTTATAGACATGCATCCATGTTCAACCACCAAACTTGGCTTTGTTGATCTACTACATTTGAGAAATACTCCTATAATTTCACTCACAAAATGAAAACTGTTCTCTCTGTGGAAAGGCAGCTTCTTTTTTGGCCTTGCGTCTTCTCCTCGTATTCATGGTGAGAAGCCCATGGGTAGAAGGGTGTCCTTATCTGAAAACATCGCTGGACCTCGTCTTTGACAACCCCCGCACTCACATCACTGATCTCAAAGACCCACATTGTTCCTGACATTTACTGCAATGCTCCACATTTGAATTTCCTCCCAAGCATGTGTTGACTTTTTGAGGGGGAGAAGAAGGAGGAAGGAGAGAAAGAACCAGCCACAAATGTGTGCAGACAATGACGCAAATTAAGAATGCAGTCCGCCTCAGAGGCAAAACAGCCCAGAGATGATGTTTAACATGATGTGTCCGTCGTAGTGCTCCCACAAGACTTCTCACGGCCACTCACGCCACGTCCACCTCTTTTGGCACTCCGTTAGGAGACTTTTAGAGGACATAGCCTCATTCAGCTCTCTTCCTATACAGTACCAGGGGACATATGTCAGCAATGGAACAACGCAGAGTGGCATATGTCACCTCAGAGAGCACGGCTGTGGTGGTTGTGTTTGAGTGTGCGTCTAGACAGCAAAAAGAAATTGAATTAAAAACACAAATTCCCAGCAGCACTCTGCATTTTCACTGATTCTGACAGTCACATGTGACGCGTCTCGGTGGGCCTCCTTAAAAGATGAAGGTCTTTCATCCAACGGTGTGACAAAAAAATTGAGAATCGGTAAAGAAGCAAAGAGGCGTATTTTAAGATACAAAGAGAAAGCTCCCCCCTCAGCCACAAAACACAGAGGAACATCCAGCAAGAACACACGCGCAAGAGGAGCCGCAAGGATCAGCCGGCTTTTCTTCAGCTGGAGAATACTACTGAGCGTTTGATCTGAATATGTAAGCGGAGCAGTGCAGGAGTGCATGGATCTGTAAGGGGTCTAACTGATGAGTTTGAAAAGTGCATGTGGCCACATGTTTGGAATGTGTCAGCTCTCCAGCAGTCTTCTTAACCACTTAATCCAGTTCAGGGTCACAGGCAGTCCCTTTCATTGTGCACTGGGCATGGCATTCCACTGTTGTAGCCAAAGCCAGGACAGGATGACAATTCATCACTGGACACACACAGGTCAATTTAAAGTAAAGTAAATTCACCTGACCTCCTGTTTTTGGACTGTGGGAGATAATATGGGGAGAACAAACTCTGCCCAGATTGGGACTTGAACCCAAGAACTTAGCACCGAGGGGGGAACGTGCTAACCACCATGCCAGCCATGTGTCCTTTGGCATGAGTTTGTGTGGGGTGTTTGTGATATACATATATTTGTACCAATGAGCCAAAGCATTAGGACCAATATTCCAATATGCAGTGGCAAAATTTTGATTTCAGAGGTGGGGGAGGGGGGGTCACAACTGGCTTGATTCAGGTGGTGGGGCTGCAGTGCTAGCTTGAATATAAATAAAATTATTATTAATTATTGATATATATTAATACATTATTTACAAATTATTAATAATATTTTATTAATAATTACTAGTTACTATTAATAATATACTTATAATAACTATCAAGCATTATTATTAATAATAAAATAATATCAATCATTAATAAAATATTAAATAAAATTCTGTGTTTCACCTTGTTAGTCAACTTCACTCCAACTCATTACCACCAATTTTACAATTATTTTTGTAATGTATGGTCAGTAGACCTCATTTACATAAAATTATATTTCATTTTTGAGTAAAAATAAACAGAAATTCTGAATAATTTTGACAATAGTTAAACTTAAATGCATGTGCGGGCGGCACGGTGGCTTAGTGTTTAGCACGTTCGCCTCTCAGCGCTGAGGTCTTGGGTTTGAGTCTGCATCTGAGCGAAGTTTCCATGTTCTTCCCGTGTCCGCGTGGGTTTCCTCCGGGGTCTCCGGTTTCCTCCCACAGTCCAAAAACATGGAGATCAGGTGGATTGGATACTCTAAAATTACCCTGTTATGTATGAATGAATGTATGTATGTATGTATGCCCAGATATGGTTGGCACTCTGTCCTGGGTGATCCCCCTATTGCTCGATGCAGTCCTCCAGGTGGACGGTCGCTTCCGGTTGAGAGTACGCTGTGTGCGATTGGCTGCCGCTTTTCACCGGAGTGTGTGTATATGAAGTGTGTTGATTGTAAAGCGTACTTGGGTGTCTAGAAAGGCGCTATATAAGTATAATGTGTATGTATGTATGTATGTATGTATGTAAATGGATGGCTTATCACGAACTGGCACGCACACATACACAGATTCTAATGTTAATGTTAATGGATTTGATGAAACCTCTGAAATTAAAATACATCTATCTGACATCACACAGGCAGAACAAACGTCCAACATATTAACAACTTACAGTGGCAGGTTAAAACGAACTGCTGGACAACTTCCAAAACACCGGATTACAAGTCCAGGCACTGTTTGATGAAGTGATAGCGGGGAAGCCAATCATACATTAGCAAAAAATGGCAGAGCTAATCGATGAGCTTATGGGTGGTCTAAAGGGAAACAGGCTTCAGATTGTGCAGCTGTTTTCCGCTGGGTCCTAGTGCTTGACTGTCTCCATTTAATTTAGCATAACCGTTGTTTTTGGATGGTAAAAACTGCAGGGGACCAAAACTGCTTTTTGAAAAAGTGTAGGAGACATGTGTCCCCTGTCAGCCTCCCTCCCAAAAAAAATTACATCTGTGCCAATATGCCTAATATGGTGTTGGTCCCCTCTTTTTCTGCCTAAACAACTCCAAACAGCCAAGACAAGGACAAAATCTCTGAAGGTGTCTTTTGCCATCCCATACCAAGACTCTTTTGAGGTTGAGGTTACATAACTTATGACTGGAAGGTCATCAGTTTGTTTCCATGAACTGACAGGACACAACTTAAGTGCCCTTGAGTAAGGCATGAATGGGTTAAATGTGGAGGTCACATTCCTCTTGATAAATGAGTGTTACTTTTTCAAAATTGTTTTGGTCTTCACATTTGTCTCACATCCAACATTTTCAAGAACTGAATGTTCTCTTGCTGTCTAATGTACCCCAGGCTTTCACGTGTTCCATTGTTAAGAAATCCTGTTTGTTTAAAGTGGTCATAACACTCACTAGGTGCTCACTTATCAAATTAAATGTCATATTTCCCCACATGTGATCTCAAGTATCTATGGTATTGTGTTTTTTTATTTAAATTTTGTATTTTTTTTATTCAATTTTGCCCATTTTTATCCCTTTCTCAATGTAGTAGTAGCCAATTAGCCCATTCCATCCATTAGGACTCTCCCCATCACATTTGTAATGTACCTGACTCTAGGAGGGTGAAGATGAGCACAATCCTCCTCCATTGCCTTTTGCCACCACTGCCTCTTTTCAAACTACCGCTGATGCACTGTCACTCAGGAGCCAATGCTAGGAGGAAAGCGCAGGATTCCCTGCTCCAAATGGACCAATCAGTAGACGCCTGAGCCTACAAACATTGCAACATGAAAGTGATAGGGAGAAACAGCGCCATCTACCCACCCACAGAGAGCAGAGAGAGCACGGCCCCGACTGTTGATGGCAAACAGCATGACCGGGATTCGAACTTGTGATCCTCTGGTCATAGTGTCAGCGTCTTAACCAGCTGAGCCACTTGGGGCCTGGTATTGTGTGTTTTACATGATCATGTGATGGAAAATGGAAAAGTGAACAAGTCATAATGAAACAAAAGACAAATAAAAACTAAAAAGTGTTGAAATTGTCCACAAGTAGACATCCACTGTGAAATTTTTTGTATGTGTGTATATGTGTGGAGTCAGTTGTCTTACAGGTTTAGTGTGTGTGGTACACACTTAGAGATTCTCTCTCTTGGCTGCTCTTTATATTTGATTTCATATTTCAGCTCCCCTCAGGTGAGTGAGATGGAGTGTTAATGAAAGCAGTGAGGAACCCTGGTGATGTCCCATCAGCCCACTGGCCTGGCACAGGCAGGAGTGCCCCTCTCCTGCTAATCAGCACACACAAGAGTGTGTAAGAGTGTGTATGGAAAAGCTGCCATCCTTACCTCCTCAATAGTGGGGTCATTTCATCCCCAGCAGGGCATCCGCAGATGGAACCTCATTTCTACTCTGAATTTCTCATCTGTGTCCAACGCTGAGGCCTTACACTCAAACTGCAATCTCATCTTGGCTTTAAGCTTTTCTAAGTACTGTTATTTTTCCACATTTACTAAACAGATGCATTGAATTTGCTCAATTCAAGTGTGCACATTATTCCCAAAAGTACTGTTTGCACACCCCTTCTAATGACCAAATTTGCCCATTGACACAGATCTTATGCATAGAAAGGCATTGCCAATAGAATGAGAAGCCTTGAAGCTTCCAGGCATGAGCCTAAGGTCACCAGAAACAGGGGTTTATAGAGGGGTATGAAGCCCCTTAGCATTGGACCTTCTGCCTTCTCTGGGATGATGAAGCTCCTTCCAATACTTTCTATGTTTTGATGTAGACTTTGTGATCCAGAGCCTATTATCAGTACCTGATCTCATAAATCAAATCACAAAAATGTTCAGGGATGGATGCACATAGCAGTCTACCAGGAATGTTCCAGACTTTCCAAATGGCCAGTCCATGACTGGTAATGTTCCAACATCTAGTGTAAAGCCTTCCCACAAGAGTATAGACTCACTGCAGCAAAGGGGGACAAACCTTGTTTATGCCCTTGATTTCTGAAGAAAAATTCCACAGTTGCTGACAAAATAAGACAAAATTGGGTTGATGTAATATATTTTATTCATGATCTTATTTGAATCAAGTAAATTATCGCTTAATTTTTTTTCAGTACAGTGTTTTGTGCATTTCAACCATGTCCCTCTTTCAGGCATAAAGAATGTGCTTTCGATACTTAGATATGCTGATTTAGAGACGAAGGCCATGCTTTTCTTGTCTCGAGGAATGTGCCCTGCATCTGCCAGATATCCTGCTGCTTGGCATGAAGCTCGAGGTGCTGCAGGAGATTTCTGCAAGTGACCCTCCAGGGAGAAAGAAAAGGTCTGATTATACAGGGAGTCTGCGTTTTGCCTTCATTTTTTACATCCTACGTGGTTTTTGTTCCGAGCCAGATGAAGAACAATACTGGCACCGGATCAATAGCTTTGGTTTGTACCAGTGCAGGTTGCACATTCTGTTGCTTTTGATTCGGGGGAATATGCCCTCTCCTTGTCAGAGAGCAGCCGGTCTCTCAGAGCCACATGCCATGAAGAGGCTTTGCTGTGGAGGCTTGTGAAGTGCTTGGTGAGCTAAAACAGCTGAGTGTTTGAATAGTGTCAATAGGGGGAGGAGGAATGACTGGGGCTGAATAGACTACAGCTCTGTCTGCCTCTCATTACACTGGCTGATTAAACACTGAGCAAATTTGATGATGAATCTGGCTTTTTGTTAAGAGCTTCCAGTCGCCCCAACGCCTTCTCTCTTTCTCTATTTGTCTCGTTCTCTTTCTCGCAGCGGCAGCCTTTTAAAGTGGGATAAATTGTGAAGTAGTATAAACAGTGAATTGGTTTCTCCTGGAGCAGATGATGATTAAATATCAGGGCCTCTGCGATAGGGACTGGGTTAAGACCAGGAGTTATTATGGAGATGGCTAAAAATGACAGCGATGCCAAATGGAGCCAGTGGCTTGGGACGACACCGGGGCCTGGACGACTTTTCTGGATAAGCAGCGGATTTAAATAAATTGACTTTCTTCCCCCTCTTGTAGCTTAAATGGATTCTTGTTGAGGATGTTTGGGTCTAAAGCGAGCGGTAAACATTCATTAGAAATCCATAGTCTTTGAAAAAAAGAATAGCCGCAAACACTTCTGTCTCTTCATGCTTCAAGAAGCAGTGTCAGGGTGACTCACGTGCCCAGTTACATAATCCGTTTACCACCTGCAGAACCTCCAGACAAATTGCCTCATCCTCCAATTGGCCAACAAGTTTTGCGAGGATGTCTCCCCGACGTCTCTTTTAATTCCCTTTAAGAACCTGCCTCCTCAGTAACTTGCATGATAGCAGATGTGAAAAGTCACTGCAATCCTCCTATTAACTAGGCAGGAGAGTCACGGGATGCACACTGTGCAGTCATCAATCTTTCTTCCCAGTAAGCACATTCTAATTTATAACCACAAGCTGTGCCTTTACGGCTTTTGTGCTGAGAACGTGTCCGGATTCTGTTCTGCCTGCAGTATTCCTGCGCTTTATGTTATAAAGTCGGGTGGAGAAATAGAACCCATTGTCTTGCATCTGTGCATCCACATCTTTGCATCTGCCTGTGTATGTGTATGTGTGTCTGCCAGTGTGTGTCCCTACGTGAGTGTGTGTGTGTGTGTGTGTGAGTGCGGCTGCAGGGCTTGGCAGCCTGTGTGTTTGGCTGTTTGGCATGTTCTTTCTCCAGGGATGTGTGTGTGTGTGTGTGTGTATGTGTGTGTGTGTGTGTGTGTGTGTGTGTGTGTGTGGCTGCTGGAGGAACAGCTTAGTTTTCTGTCCACTCCTGCAGGATGTTTAAGAATAGGCTGTCCCTACTGGCACGGCTCTCTGTCCTCCAATAGCGGCCGCCTGGTGCTGCAGACATTGCTCAAGTGGAGCATAGAGAGAAGGAGAAAAACACCAAAAGCTGCTGAATGGAGTCCCAGAGATTCATTATTATAAAACAACTGGATACGTTATTAGAAACACCTTCCTGGCCAGTGCCTCTTGCAGGTGTGCAGGTTTCTATGCAGAATTTGCATTAGACATCATTTAGCCCATAGATTTTCATCCTTTATTCATGCTCTGCATATGTTTTTTGTTCTAATAAACCTACAAATGTTGCAGAGGGTAGTCCAAGACCAGCCTCGGGAACCACAACTCTGGCCCTTCATCAGTGGTGAGGTTCTCTCCTCAGCACCACTGCTGAATATTTCTGATTGGCAGAGTGAGGATTTCAATATAACATACTATAATATATCAATATACTTGATACACTCATGCCTCTGCCTGACATTCACTACTATTACTGAGTAACAATGGTACAAACAATGTACTATAGTCAGTAGTTACTAAATATGTTACTTGCACTGTGTACACTCTCTGTCCATTTCATTAGGTACACATACTGTACATTGTCCAGTCCACTTTATCTGCTCCACTGATCTGTTTCTCTGTATACTTTGTTAGCCTCTTTTCACCCTGTTGTTCTATGGTCAGGACCCCCACAGAGCTGGTATTATTTGGGTGGATCATTCTCAGTACTACACAGTAAATCTGTCAGTGTTAAATCAACACTATTAGAGCTAAATTAACACTGAGAGTGTTACATTTTGACACCCTCAGTGTTATTTTAACTCTAATAGTATTGATTTAACACTGGCATATTTACTGTGTAAGTGACACTGATGTGGTGGTGGTGCATCAGACAACAGAGCTGCTGGAGATTTTAAACACCATATTAGCTAACTGTCCACTCTGTTGGTCCACTTTGTAGATGTAAAGTCAGAGCTCATCTGTTGATACACAGTTTGTGTTGGTCCTCTAGTCCTTCATTGGTGCTCACGAGACACTGTTGGTTTTGTTTGATGCACTATTTTCACTCCAGCAGTGAGGTTTAAAATCATCAGCAGCTCTGTAGTGTCCACTTGCACCAGTGCAACACACACAAACACACCACCACCATGTCAGTGTCACTGCAGTGCTGAGAATGATCCACCAACCAAATGGTGGTCGTGATCACTGAAGAACAGGGAGAATAAAGTGCTCAGAGAAACATATGGACTACAGTCTGTAATTGTAGAACTACAAGATGCATCTGTATGGTCAGTGGAGATGAAATGGACAATGAGTGTAGATGCAATGTATGTGTACCTAATAAAGTGGCCAGTGAATGTAACCAATAGCTCATAGTCATGTCATGTCATACGCCGTCATCGCTTCGCGATGGTAGGCTACACAGACGAGTCACTTCTCTCCAATGCCATCTGTCTTTGGTTAGCACCTGATAATCCAGTCCATGTCTTGATGTTATCCATCCAGGTTATTCTCGGTCTTCCACGTCTTCTGACTCCCTCCACAAGTCCAGTCATAACACTTCCTTCAATGCTCTCATGTGCATGTCTCATCACATGACCGAAGTAACGTAACTTGCGGGATTTAACGTGCATCAGTAACTCCTTTTGAGTTCTAGCATCTCATAGACTTGCTCAGTGGTCATCATCTTCATCAATGAGATCTTCAGCAACTTCCTGATGCACTTGTTCTCAAAAGCCTGAATACGTCTTTCTTCCTCTTTTTTCAGTGTCCAGGCTTCACATCCATATGTAGCTACTGGCCAGACCAAGGCTTTCATCAGTCTTAGTTTGGTGTTGGTGCTAATTGACTTGCTTTTCCACATCTTTGTCAATTTGACCATCACCAACATGCCCATGGCCATTCTTGTCTTCACTTCACTGGCACAGTCTGTAGCTTTTGTTTACTCTGCATCCCAAATATGTGAAATAGTCTACTTGTTCCAGAAGTCTTCCAGCTCATAGTAATAGGAGACTATTCTATTTACAGCTTTTTTGCAAATTTTTTGATTACATGGTATAAATGTAGCTTTGAAAGCCTTAACTACCTGAAAGATCTAATCACAGCATTTGGTGATCTGCCGTGTTGTTTGAAGAAAGCGCTACGTAGCGCCGGATGAGTGCGACGGCGCCTGCGTTTAAGCAGCTTTGGGATTATGTATGTATGCACTGGGATTAGATGTATGGATGCTTGTCGTACACTGCCAGGCCTAAGCTTCCTCTCGTTTGTAGGCTCGGCAGGTAGCAGCGGAGGCGAAAGCCAGCCACCCATGACAGCGGCATCAATATCACGTCTGGGGGCTACGGGCAGGGAAGAAAATTTCTGCTGCACATTTCACAACTCCCATTGATGCTTTCAGGGGTTGCCATGACAGCGCGGCGCACCGCTTTTAATGGAAGTGATTTAGTTAATCTAAAAAGGGGCTGCAGCCGTAACATCTCTCCCGTGGCGCGGCAGCTCTCCATCGATCAGAGAAGAAAATGCCATGCTCTGAGACCACGGCCCTGGCCCTCTTCTGCCAGAAGGGGGTGCGCAGGGGGGTGTGAAAAGGAGAAGCGTTATGAGCGCCGTTAGGAGTCCCAATTAAAGCACAATCAGAGCATGGCTCAGTAGCACGATTGCTCTCCCACTGCCTCCTAACCTGGAGGAGCAGAATGCTTTCATTGGTGTGGTGTAGTTCAATATATTGTTCAAATATATCAGATGATACTGATGGTCTCTGCTAGAAGAATGTCTTACA
Organism: Crenuchus spilurus; assembly: GCA_036984385.1. NCBI lineage: Eukaryota > Metazoa > Chordata > Actinopteri > Characiformes > Crenuchidae > Crenuchus > Crenuchus spilurus. Next base: position 21,791 of record BRDA01000431.1, read on the forward strand.
GACCTGACAACTTGGTTTAAATGGAGTGTTCTGTTCTTTGTCCCTGTAGAGATTTACTGCCAATAGAATTGGACTCTATGGAGAAGCTAAACATGAGGTTTTTGGCACAATGTCTAATGCCAGGCATAGGCTAGAAGGGATATAAAGCCTCCCAGCATTGAGCAGCAGTGGAACTGTGTTCTCTGCTCCATCCAGTACTTTTGGGATGAGTTGGGGATGAGGTGAATGGTGGTCGTTCAAATTCTTGACCACACTAATGCTCTTTGTATCTCATTACAGCTCCCTGGCCTTCCCTGGACAGGTGTCCCAATACTTTACAATCAGTATAGAAAACTTTCTATAAAGAATTTTGGAAACAATTTGCAACACATATCAGTTTACATGTTACAGTTATGTTTTGGGTATCTGTATCACTGTTTGACATCAGTATAGATGATGTATCATCTATACTCATTTATATGTTTACTCCTCTGACCCCTGCACCATACACAATTCCCACAAACCTGCCCTGTGGTAGTATAGTCAAAAACATCCTACAATTATATATATGTTTTAAGCCAGATGTTAGATTTGTGTATTTTAACAGCTGACATCATAGCTTACTTTGATTTACTGCCTCATAGCACAATTTGGACACATGCTTTTCTGTGCTCTAAATCATAACGCTCAGCACTAAGTGTTTGCGCGGAGAGGTCGTGCAAGCGAAGCTGGCCGAGCATCTTTTCTCTCACTTTTCTGCAGCGTCAGTATGGGAGCTAAGTGTGCTTCTTCTGACAATGACAGAGTAGCGCCTGCATTCTGCCATGCCTCTTTTCCCACTGCTCCTTTTTCAAAAAAAGGAAAAAGAAGCAAAGAATAAAAAGACGAAAATAAAAGAACAAGCAAGCAAGCCTCAGATTAATATACCTGTGCCTCAGGTGCGCACTGATGATGTCATTACCGGCCTCTGTCTCTTGGGAAGAGTGCTGCATCCTCCGCAGGGAATTCTGGCATCAGGAAGTGAGAGCAACACATTGGCAAGGCAATATTTATCTCAGTTAGGGTTGTCCAACACATTTTTGCTGAGGACATGTTGCCCAGTCTTTTTTCCCCATTTGCAGTTCCATTGTGACTCGGTCTCGGCACAAATCCTGTGCCTAAGAAGGCTTGTGCACGCCTGCTGTTCTGTTTGTTCAGGTTCTGTTTCCCTCCTTTACAGTGTCCGTTATCTGAAACAGCACCAATTACACACGACAAGTGTTTCTGAGGAGTCTGGATGAGCCAGGCGGCTTCCTGGACGAGTCAATCAGCCGAGCTTTCGCAGATACAGCTGCCGCACGACGTCGTAATGAGAAGAACATCCCACAGCCGTGCAGTATTATTCTGATTATGATGCCGTTCTGGCTATGACAATGCAGTAATTAGAAGATCTGCATGCTTGAGTGAGCTTTCATCGCTGTTCAATTTTCAGGAATTTCCTCATCGCTCACTGAAGCCCACTCAGTGCTTAGGTATATGGACTAGGGATGCCATTCACATATGGCAATATCAGAAGCAGTACAGAGAATGAAACGTGAGAGAAAAGAGAAATGTTTAATTTTGGCTTTGAATCAAGAACTCTTGATTCATGGTAGAGTTACACAGTTAGCATAGCATAATGATGCTAAATGACCTGCCCCAGCGATGATCAATCTCAATTTAGAAACAGCTAGAAGTCCCGTTCCAAAAACCTATGAGAATAGTCAGAGAGGTGAAGAATGTAGGCTAAAGAGTGAAGCTTAGGTGTTTGGATTAGTGATGCCCAAGCCACACCATTTAGGACCATTTCCCTGATGGGGAATAAGCCTAGTCCAGGACTATATACTAATGCATAAAAAAATAGAATATAGTGAAAATGATCATTGTTGTTCACAAAGAATCTCAGATTATTAGAATATTTCATTTGGAGTTCAAACAGCACCAACATTACGACAAACGCTTGAATGAATTGAGTGTAATGAATATAAAATATAACAGTTTGCATTTTTTAAATAAAATATAAACATAAATGAACTGTTTATTTTTTTGGAGATACAACAGTATTCATATCCATGTAGAACATTTCAAAATGTCCTTAATTGCTTAATTTACTTAAACTTAATTGCTGTTCATGAAACTCACTCTATAGGACAGTGGTCACCAACTCCAGCTTGATGCAGTTTAATTGCGACCCTAAACTTTCTTAAGCCCTAAAATTTGCTACTCTTTGAACCAACTAGAAATTGATTTGTTGAGACCATCTTACCTGCTGTTTCAATGCCAAAGTAGATTAGAGAAGTTCATGAGGACCGTTCATCAATAACCAGCATCACATTTGCATTTCTCCTGCACCCTTTCCTCTACTTTGACACCTTTGTGGTCTTCTAGGGTAGGGCACTAGGAAGGCAGGAGAAGTAGTTTCTGGACACAGCCAATAACTGCTATGTTACTGTGTTAAGCAGGAGCTTAAAACAGGTGGAGAATGGAACTGATAAAGGTGCTACATAGAGACTTTACAGACTTTTCCTTTGACTGCAACTGTCACAAGTGCAGTATATAAAAAGAAGCAGTCACCAGTGTCTTTTTACTCACTAAGCCAAAGACAGTAGGGACAGCAGAGTCCTTCCACATCTTCCATTACTCTTACTGCGCTGACAGACTTCAAGCTTGCTTCAACGTTAATGTTAGACCCATCACTCACATGGTGATACATGAAGCGGTCGCCATCACTGCTTAATTAAATTGTCAGCACAGGCAGTCCTCTTAATGTGCATGATTACGCTCATCCTAATCAAGCTTTAAAGTCAGTTTTGCATTTGTGGTCACTACATCAGTTCTGCCAGCGCTGGAGTACTAGGTGGTGTCTTAAGCATGTGTTGAGAGCAGTGGAGAGGTGTCGGGTCTCTGAAGAGGGGCATGGAGGACATCTCAATGGTGCTCCTCCACAGGGAGGACTGCATTAGAATCTAATTAGATCCGTAGCACACTTCCATTTGAATGGGAGTCATTCACATGGAACAAGAAAGCGTGATTTTCCAGTTGCTGGATACTTAATGTTGTTTTAATTCTCCTCCCTGTTGCTACCAAATTTCCCTCACATCTGCTGTGTTTGCACTCGATCAGTCTGCTGCTCGGAGTAATAGAGAAATCACACAGTGAGAGAATGAGGCAGGAAAACACACAGCCTCCCCCTGTGAATATCTCCACCCATGTTTGTTCTTTTGTTCACCCACAGGAGAAGAGACAGTTTTCTTGTAGTGACTTTTGCCCGGATTGATTCTGGCTTCAGCTACAACGTCCACTTAATGAATTCTGCATGTACGAGTGGTCTTATCAGATGGTGCAACATGAATGCTCTCAGATTTGCTTGACACCGTCATGGCAATAAGCAAGCAGAGGAAGGAAGATCCGAGGAGCAGGAAATAGGAGATTTCACTCGAGCAACTGAATGGCCATTTAAGTTTAATCTCTGATCGAGAAGTGGGCACTGAGCGAAAGAGAAAGCTCTTCCAATACTCTGTAATGCCCTTCTTCCCTGCACTGATGCAATTCAGTTTGCTCTCGCATCGTCTTTATCTGCTCATTCATCCTCTCTCATCTGCCGATGCGATCGAGCGTTTGCTCGTTCCAAGAGCTCAAAGAAACATTTCCTCTCTTCTCTGTAGAGATGGCTGTGGCACATGTGAAAGACTTGGCAGTGGCTGTAGTCACAGGTTTCAATTGGAATAAAGACACATAAGGTGAACCTGATGATATAAACTTGATATCTGTGCATCAATCATGGCAAGCAGTTTTAGTGTAATTTCATAGAGATTGTACATCCTGGTTCACTAGTTTGTATTACATAATATTCTTACAGAGGGATCCAGTTATGGTTCCACCATAGTTGGACTTTAGCTTTGGGTGAAGTACCATTTTTATATTGAAATCACAATTTAAGAAAGTTGCAACAGCAACATTTTTTTTTGCTAATTTTTATCCCCTTCCCAATGTAGTTGTAGCCAATTAACCCATCTCATCATCGAGGGGGCTCTACCCATCACTTTTCACTGTGAAAATAAGCACATGCCTCCTCTGTTGCGTGCGATGCGGCCACCGCTTCTTTTCAAACTACTGCTGATACACCATCAATGGGGAGCCAATGCACTTGGAGGAAAGCGCAGGATTACCAGCTCTGAATGGACCAATCAGTAGATGCCTGAGCCAGCGGACATTGCAATGTGAGAGTGATAGGGAGAGAGAGTGCCATCTGTCCGCCCAGAGAGAGCACGGCCAATTTTTGCTCTCTTGGGCCCCGGCTGTTGATGACAAACAGCATGACCGGGATTCAAACTCCTCTGGAGTCTGGGAACCTTTGTGGTGACTCATTCATCACTCAGGCTGAAGTGGCCAAGGTAGTCAAAAAAAACCCTTGGTGGCAAGGCCCCAGGGGTGGATGAGATCCACCCTGGGTTTCTCAAGGCTCTGGATGTTGCAGGGTTGTCTTAGTTGACACGTCTTTGCAACATTGCGTGGACTTTGGGGGCAGTGCCCCTGGATTGGCAGATGGGTGTGGTGGTCCCTATTTTCAAGAAAGGGGACTGGAGGGTGTGTTCCATCTATAGGGGGCTCACACTTCTCAGCCTCCCCGGTAAAGTCTATTCAGGGGTACTGGAGAAGAAAGTCCAACTGATAGTCGAATCGCGGATTCAAGAGGAACAGTGGGGATTCCGTCCTGGTCGTGGAACCCTGGACCAGCGCTTTATCCTTGATAGGGTCCTAGAGGGTTCATGGGAGTTTGCTCAACCAATCTACATGTGCTTTGTGGATTTGGAGAAGGCATTTGACTGTGTCCCTTGGGGTATCCTGTGGGGGGTGCTTCGTGAGTATGGGATATGAGGCTCTTTGCTAAGGGCTATTCAGTCCCTATACAAGTGAAGTAGGAGCTTGGTTCACATTGCCGGCAGTAAGTCAGACTGGTTCCCAGTTGAGGTTGGACTCCGCCAGGGCTGCCCTTTGTCACTGATTCTATTCATATATTTTATGGATAGAATTTCTCGGCATAGCCAAGTGGTGGAAGGTGTCCAGTAGGTGACCTCAGGATTCCATGTCTGCTTTTTGCAGATGATGTGGCCCTGCTGGCTCCATCAGAACAGGACCTCCAGCTCTCACTGGACCAGTTTGCAGCTGAGTGTGAAGCAGCAAGGATGAGAATCAGTACCTCCAAATCTGAGACCATGGTACTCAGCCGGAAAAAGGTGGATTGCTCTCTGCAGGTTAGGAGGATGTCCTTGCCTCAAGTGGAGGAGTTTAAGTATCTCTTGTTCACGAGTGAGGGTAAGAGGGAGCAGGAGATCGACAGGCGGATCGGTTCAGCAGCCACAGTGATGCCGGCTCTGTGCCAGTCTGTCTTGGTGAAGAGAGAGTTGAGCCAGAAGGCAAAGCTCTCTGTTTACCGGTCGGTTTACATTCCAACTCTCACCTATGGTCATGAGCTTTGGGTAATGACCAAAAGAATGAGATCGCGAATACAAGTGGCTGAAATGAGCTTTCTTTGTAAGGTGTCTGGGCTCTCTCTTAGACATAGGGTGAAGAGTTCGGACATCCGAGAAGGACTCAGAGTAGAGCCGCTGCTCCTCCATGTCGAGAGGAGCCAGTTGAGGTGGTTCGGGCACCTGGTAAGGATGCCTCCCAGGCATGTCCAGTTGGGAGGAGACCCTGGGGAAGACCTAGGACACGCTGGAGAGATTACATCTCTCAGCTGTCCTGGGAACACCTTGGAATCCTCCCATATGAGCTGGAAGAGGTGGCTGGGGAGAGGGACGTTTAGTCTTCTTTGCTTGGGTTGTTACCCCTGTGACCCGAACACAGATAAGCGGAAGATGATGGATGGATGGATGAATGGAAGTTGAGTTTTAAGTGGAGACGTTTATCCCAAGACAGACATTGAGCTTCCGGTAGATAAATTGGACCAATCCAGGGCAACCAAACCTCCATGTGTGTGACATCACAACCACATCTGAATGCCACTGCATTCAGGGGTCAAACCTCAAGCCAGAAAAAGTGGATATGTTGGTTTCTTTAGGGGGAAAAAAACAGCGGGCCTTAATTTTAGAAAATAACTGCAGTTACAATAATAGTCCAAAAGTTGTCTCCAACACATTTTAGTGTTTTTTTTTGCTCTAAAACATCTGCTGAATAAGGTTGAATAAGATGTATTTGAGATAGCACTAAGTTCCTTGAGGACTGAAACTGAACCTCTGTTGTGCTCAGTATGATTTCTATAAAGTAGTCAAAATGGCCACATAATACAATAGATAGGCTGTATTGCATCATGTACTCTGTATGGTTTATACTGCATAGTGTACTCTATATAGCACATATATTGGTGAGACCTGTGAGTGTCAACCAAATGATATAATCACACAGTGTTCTCAAGAGGATTAAGTCTCTCATACAGTTTCACTGGGAGCTTAGCGTTTCTTGCTGGGTTTGTACCAACTGTATTACTCCCGTCCTCATCTGTTCTGTCTTGTGCTGCTGGGGGAACAAAAGGGGAAACTTTGCCCTGCTGCTGGGACTGCCTCCACTGGGCTGGTTGCTCTTACTGTGTGCCTTCGCCCTCAAGTCTGATAAAAGGCTCAGTCAGCTGAAAATGAGCGGTTCTCCTCCCTCCCACGCCCACCACCTGTCTGGGGAAGGATCTCCATCAGGACATGAAATAAGTCAAGCGCTGGCTCACTCAAGTCAATCAGGCAGCACTCACTCGTGGGTTTACAGTGCAGAAGAGCAGCTCAGGAGGGAGAGGAGTGTGTGGGCTTGCCACCACTGCTGCCATCCTGTTATGACTGCACATAGCCATCGGCACTGGAAACAAGAAGGATGCAATGCTTCAAATGACCAGTTTATACACATGGTGTCCTGTTTGCTTCTTTACCCAAATGACTGTGCATAACTTTAATGCTAATGAAGATTGGATTTGATTAATGAAGCCTCAGTCTGTGTGTAAAGGACTGACATGTATGATTACAGTGCAGGTAGATGTGTTCATTTCCGAGGACTAATATCTGTAGATATAGGAGTGGATGCCGGCGCCCATCCAGCCATTTTCATTGGTCACCTGCTGCTGCAGTGAGACATTAAAGCCCTCAGTTATCCTTGTGGACACAGCACAGGACGCTAGTTGTTTGAGGATTGTGCAGTGATAATGTCTCAGTGCACAGTACAGGAGGAAGTGTTCATGGTGTGAACAAGCTAGATAACAAACTTGATTTAGACGTAAAAAGAAAGGTGCTAAAAAAACGGATGTCTCCATGTAGACATCACCACCTGATCAGGAGAAAAGAAGTGCATGCTGGACATTTTCAGCAAATGTTGCAACATCAGTCTTTTTCACACAGACTGAGGTATACATAATCCAAATTTCATCACCATATCTTTATTTGTATCAAACTTGTTCACAGATGTTTGTGTAAAGAAGCAAACCGGACACCCTGTAGTCTGAGGGCATGGAGAACCTGTACCGACTAGGTTTGTCATGCATGTATCAATATATATTTTTATGATACACTGTCATGCACAGCTTGCATTAGAGAGAGTGATGCTGATGAAGATGGTGAGTGGTGAAATTAAAGACAGCTTGCCATATTGAATTTGAGGGAGGAAGCTTTTATTGCTTTTCCCATTTTTCTCTTTGGGTTAATATCAGATGCTGACAGTCACTCAATACAGCCTTCAGTTTTACTGCCTTTGTGCTGTGGCATTCTTGCTCTGCTCCAGTGTGCTCCAAGACTACATTTCTCTCATGTTTGAGCTCTGTCAAGATTATATTCATATCTGTGGTAGACAATATGGTAAAGAATTTAAATGATATACACTCACTTGCAACTTCTTTAGGCACATATACCTTGTATCTACACTCATTGTCTATTATATCAGCTCCACTGAGAATAGAGGTGCACTTTGTAGTTCTACAATTACAGACTGTAGTCCATCTGGTTCTCTGTATACTTTTGTTTTCCTCCTTTCCTTCTGTTCTTCAATGGTCTCCCACAGTGGCGGTTTCTGATATGGGCGATATGGGCAGTCGCCCAGGACGGCAGGACATCAGGGACAGCATGAGGGTGGAACTATTGTATGACGCACCCTTGGAACTATTGTATGGAGTGAGATCACTGTCTTTAACATGAGAGCGCAAAAACGGGGTTAAACCGAGCGCACGAAAAAACCACAAGATCCAACAAACAAGAAACAGAAACAGAAAC
>BRDA01000432.1:3933-16163 GCA_036984385.1 Crenuchus spilurus
AATAGCTGCTCTGTCATCCTGACCATTGAAAAACAGGTGAAAAGGGGCTAACAATGTATGCAGAGAAACAGATGGACAACAGTGCTGTACGGTAAGAGTTGATCTAATGAATAATACGTGTAGGAACAAAGAGGTGATTTTAATGATATGGCTATAAATGACTTCCATCCATTATCTTCCGCTTAATACTGGACAGGGTCGCGATGGCTATAAATGACTTATTAAATATATTTTAAAATATATTTTTAACTAACGATCATGTCAAGGCAATACATTTAAATGTGCAGCAACTTTTTTATTGTAACTTTGAATTTTGGTAAAAAGGAAAAGGAAAAGAGTAAAAAGCAGGTTATCACTTTTGAAAACTGACTAACTGAGTAAAAGTACATTTATTCAGTTGTAATTAAACTTATATTTTCCAAAATATTACTGAAGAACAGTACTCAAGCACTGTAACTCAAATCCATGTCTGGCAATGAGCAAAGATTAGACTTCAATACTAACACAAGAACATGAACAAGAAAGCCAGACGTTCCATCAATTTACAGATGCAGATGGAGGATTCATGAACACACTGTTGTGACACATAACTAAGCAAATTGCTCAAATTAGGAAATAAAACCTAATCACTATAATTATGCACTGATTTTGATACTTTTCAGATAACAAGGTTACTACAAATGTTTTAAAAATGACAGTGGCATTTCTAGGCACGGTATGTTACACAAGCCAAGCAATGATCAAATTCTTAAAGTATTCACCTCTCTCTGGTCACTGTGGAGAATGGAAAATTCTATTTTTGCATGGACGTGGCCTTTTTGTGATCTGTTTCTTCCAGCTAAAGGTCAGTGTGCAAATATGTCCCTGGATTGTCTAATTGAATCAATTGAGAAATTTAGTAAATGAGAACTTTAAAGTTTGACTGTAGCTTATTTTGAAAGAACAGAACGTAAAAAGAGTATTACTGTATATATGAGCTGTCTTATATACATACGCTACATGTCCAAATATTTGTGGACACCCCTCCTAATGAATGCATTCATTACTCATTATCTCTTAATCTCTTGAATTTCTAGGAGTATTATCCAGTAACTACACAACATCAATGTAAACTGGTGGAGTTTTATATCAGTTACAGTGGTGCTTGAAAATTTGTGAACCCCTTAGAATTTTCTATAGTTCTGCATAAATATGACATAAAACATCATCAGATTTTCTTGGTCATTTATTTATTGAGGGAAATGGTCCAATATGACATATTTGTGAGAGGCAAAAGTATGTGAACCTCTAGGATTAGCAGTTGATTTGAAGGTGAAATTAGAGTCAGGTCATTTCAATCAATGGGATGACAATCAGGTGTGAGTGGGCACCTGTTTTATTTAAAGAACAGGGATATATCAAAGTCTGCACTTCACAGTACGTGAGGAGCTCAGAAACAGAGTTGTTGATGCTCATCAGGCTGGAAAAGGTTACAAAACCATCTCTAAAGAGCTTGGACTCCACCAATCCACCGTCAGACAGATTGTGTACAAATGGAGGAAATTCAAGATCATTGTTACCTCCTCAGGAGTGTCGACCAACAAAGATCACTCCAAGAGCAAGGCGTGTAATAGTTAGCAAGGTCACAAAGGTCCCCAGGGTAACGTCTAAGCAACTGAAGGCCTCTCTCACATTGACTAATGTTAATGTTCATGAGTCCACCATCAGGAGAACACTGAACAACAAAGGTGTGCATGGCAGGGTTGTAAGGGAAAGCCACTGCTCTCCAAAAAGAACATTACTGCTCGTCTGCAGTTTAATAAAGATCATGTGGACAAGATCAGACCAAAACAGAACTTTTTGGTTTAAATGAAAAGTGTTATGTTTGGAGAAAAGAAAACACTGCATTCAGCATAAGAACCTTATCTCATCTGTGAAACATGGTGGTGGAGGTATCAGGGTTTATGCCTGTTTTTCTGCATCTGGACCAAGACGGCTTGTCATCATTGATGGAACAATGAATCGTGAATTATATCAGAGAATTCTAAAGGAAAATGTCAGGACATCTGTCCATGAACTGAATCTCAACAGAAGGTGAGTCATGCAGTAAGACAACAACCCTAAACACACAAGTCGTTCTACCAGAGAACGGTTAAAGAACATTTACCGGAAACGTTTACCGGTAGTTACAGTTATTGCTGTAAAGGGGGGTCACACCAGATACTGAAAGCAAAGGTTCACACACTTTTGTCTCTCATAAATATGTCATATTGGATCATTTTCCTCAATAAATAAATGAACAAGTATAATATTTGTGTCTCATTTGTTTAACTGTGGTCTCTTCATCTTTATCTACTTTTAGGACTTGTGTGAACATCTGATGATGTTTTAGGTCATATTTATGCAGAAACATAGAAAATCATAAAGGGTTCACAAACTTTTAAGCACCCCTGTATAAGAGAGTGGAACACAAGTGAGGAACAATTGCTAATGTTGTACTTAAAAATTGCTTACCTGCACCATCTGAATGCCCCTCTTCCTGCAACACAGAAAAAGAGAAAAGATTAGAATCCTTATCTACAACACTAATGTAAATATATGAGATTTAGATTATTGTATGTCTTTATTTGATGCACTGTGACAGTAGACAATAATTAAATATATTTTTAGCTAATGTTACTCATGAATACTACTGACAGGAATCTGCACATTTTAATGACAACATTGACATTCAACAGAACATCTCTTCCAAACAGAAATGGAAAGAAAGGGAGGGAAATCCTGTTACTTGGCAACCTAAAACAGTTTTTGTGTCTGAGGAGTCCTCTCTGACTGAGGACTGCTGGGTCTTACACAAATAGAACTGAAATACTCCACATTCCCTCTGACAATGTTTTACGCGCACACACACACACACACACACACACACACACGCGCAATGCCCTGTCATGTTGGTAGGGGTAGGGGAACCACTGCAACCCTGATCAGGATTAAGCAGAAAATGGATGGATAAATGAATGTGTTGGTTTAACCCTTTCCAAGCCTCTCCTCATGGCAGTCTAGAATTATTTGTACCATCCAAATACTTAGTTTGATTAATCAGTACTTCATTATGCTAAATCCTGTTTGCTGCTGAACACTGATTTTGTTACTGTATTTATATTTCAATTTATAAAAAAAAAACTAATGCATCAAAAAATAGAATATTGTGGAAAAAAGTTGTTTGTTGTTTGTAATTTAATTAAAAAAAGGTGACATTTCAAGGTGTTTTTGTTTTAATGTTGATTAATGTGACTTTTAGCTCATGGAAAGCAGAAATCCAGCACCTCAGATTATTAGATATTTCATTAGGAGTTTGAGCAAATTACTATTACTACACTAGAATATGATGTATTTAGGGACATAAACATATTTTATAAGACAAATTGTTTTAAATAGTGTGCTGAGATGGTTAGGATGTTTTTATATTTAGGTATAACTATCATCACTTAATCCAGTTCAGCATCAAGGTGAATCCCCTACTGCTTCACTGGGGGGTATTTAGTACATAAAACTTTTATACTGCAAGCCTTCTCACTGTCACTGCCATATCAAAACATCAAAACATTGTTGCTTTCTTTATTATTATTATTATTATTATTATTATTATTATTATCATCATCATTATTACTTTTACATCTTTTGAAACCACAAGATGACCTTTACATCATGGGAACATTTCATGATGAATGTATTTTGTTTTGAGGCTTTAAGAGCACCTGTCAATCTACCATAACGTCAAAGACAGAGATGAATAGCACCAGGGTAATAGGTTAGTTATGAATTGACAGGCCCTATCTGACAATTAAAATCTTGAAAAGTGATCTTAATCAGATAAGAAACTGTCGCCTCTGGTTGATGCTGCCAACAGAAAAAGCACACAACCACCAGAGTTCAGTGATTAATAAGAGTGAAGGATGAAAACCTTACTATGGTGAAACCACACAAAATATAGTGAATGAAAGTTTTTTGAACGAAACAATGGTTCCTTATCAGGTTCAAATAGATTTGTCTCTTAAGTAAGAGTGCCTATCCTAGACCTGGAGATCTACCACCCTCAGTGACAACATTTTGATTTCAGCGGTGGGGAGGACACATCTATTAATGATTAATAATTTATTCATAAATTATTATTATTATTATTATTATTATTATTATTATTATTATTATTATTATTATTAGTTACTATTAATAATGCACTAATTATAACTATTAACAGTTATTAATAAAATAATAATAATAATAATAATAATAATATTTATTATTAAATAATAATATTAATATTATTACAATATTAATACATTATTACATTGAACATTTAATAAAACTCAAACTCTTTCAGTTCACTGTGTTTTCTAGTAGTTCTTGTAGTTTTCTAATGTTACTTTTATGTTCACTGTTCCATTTGTGGTGTGACTGATTGTAAAGCATGTAGCATATAATTATCACCCAATTCTGTGTTTCTCCTTGTTAGTCAACTTCATTCCAACTCATTACCACCAACTTCACACTTATGTTTTGAATGTATGGTCAAAAGACCTCATTTACATAAAATGATAATTAAAAATAAAAATAAAAATAAGCAGTTAACACGTGTCAACTTGAACCAAAGACCACAGAAGGGTTAACATTTCAACATAATCAACTTATCCAAAGCTTCAAAACACAGACACAGTTTACAACCAGATGGAGTGACAGCCAATCACACATTAGCAAGCAATGGCAGTGGCAATCGATGTGCTTGTGGGCAGTCTAAACAGTACCAGGATTCAGCCTGAGTGGCCATTTTCTGCTTAGTCTTAGTGCTTCACCTATCTCCATTTAATATAGTGTAACATTGTTTTTCTGTGACCACCCTGCAGACTTCACCTCCACACTTAGTCTAACACACTTGATCCAGGGAATAAAAGCTGTCAGAATCATCTGATATGTGTTGGACCAAAACTTTTCATGACGGTAGATCTCCAGAACCTGGACTGGGCAACCTGTGGCCTGAAGATAAGAGAAGAGTGCTTTGGCTGCAAGGTCAATGAACCATGAGGACACAGCTAAAGTGCTCTAAAACAAGGCACCTAACCCACAACTGCTCCTCAAGGACTGTCCATCATTCCAGGTACATGTGTACTTACTGCCCCCTAGTGTGTGTATGTGTGTGTTAACTTCTTGAATAGGATAAAGGTGGAGCTCAAATTCATTTGTGTGCATCAATGTCCTGAAAGAGCTGGTTGTTATCTGCATGAAGGTGAAAGTGTCATTTATATACGACACCACATTTGCCCAGCATGAACTTGTCATGCAATCAAAACAGAACTCTAATCATATTTATGGGATATTTCCTGTACTCTGTTACAAAGCTGCAGAGCCTAGAAGATGACATTCTCTTCAGTCTGAATCAATACAGTAAGCAGTCACAAGAACGGTCCTGCATCAGACATGTAAGAATGTGCGGAGTCTGTGGAGATATGCAAGCAATGTTACTCTTAAGCCTCTCAAAAACAAGACTGCAAGCTTGGTGCTCACCCAGGTAACATCGCACTTTGTCCATGCTGTGCCTTTTTATGGCCAAAACAGCACTGTCCGTAATGAGACGCCCATATTACTGTATCATTAAGAGCAGTGGAGTACAGCTTGGTAACTCAAACAAGCCTAAAGCACAGCTCCCTGATGTAATCTCTGATATTGTAGCACACAATGTCTGTAAAGGGAGTCCCCTAGTCAGAGATTGCCCAGATGATAATCTACTGGCAAACACGTAGAACAGTCAGCAGATAAAACAGTACACAATGGCTCACATGTAAGACAAAAAAGTCTGTTTAACTACAGGCTTATTATCTCATTAGAAGAGTGAATATAGCGACTGGGTTTAGAGTGAGCAAACTAATGATAATTTATCAGTAATCTGACAAATTATGTCACAGTATGCTTTGACTAACTGGCTGTGTAATGACAAGAGAGCTTTAAAAAATCATAAAAATCATATATCATATATTGTTAAAATAACTTTCATTACTTTGATATCATAATCCTAATCCTTATCAGATACATACTAAAAAAAGCCTAAAAAAATTAGTGCATCTCCAAAAATTTGAATATCAAGAAAACATGCATGTGTTAATATCTTAATTGAAAATGTCATATTTTATATTAATTACATGTAAAGTGAAATATTTTAAGCCTTTTTATTTCAGTATAAATAATAATTTCATTCATAAATATACTAATAATATGACACTCTGGATTTTTATAAACTTAAAATATGTGAAATGAACATAAAAGATAGAATATTTGACCTTTTTGAATTAAATGATGAACCACGATGAACTCTCTATGAGATTCTAATATTTGAGATGCACTAGTACATACTAAAAACGCCTTAAAAAAGAAGTGGGCTTGGGACCAAATGGCTGCCGGTCCAATTCCATGAACAAATGAACAAGGCACCTAAACCCCAACTGCTCTCCAGGCGCTACAATAAGACTGGTCACCACTTTGGTCATGTATGTTCTCACTGTCCCCAAGTGTGTGACTGTTGCTATTGTGTATATGCATGTTTTGATGGGATAAAGGCGGATGTCAAATTCCTTGAAAAACTTGGTTTCTTCTTAAAAAACTTTTTTTGTACTGTTTATTTAAGCTTTGTAAGCTTTAAACAATTTACACCATGACAGTTTTAAACAAATGACATCATTAGAGTAAGCTCTGATGGCACAGGGGATGCATCAGTGCTGAATCACACTGTCTCCGGCCCAGTTTATCTGACCTGTTCCATTGGTGCTAAGGTGTGTACTCAGAGTAAACAAAGATGTTTAGGTCCCCTCTACATGTTTGTCAGAACTACTAGAAATTGTGCTGCCAATTAAATACTGTCTGAGAGCTGGAGTAAACATTTACACATGTTATCTGTGATCAGTGAAGAGTGCTCGCTGCTGTGTTAAAGGGCTTTTCATTGGACGCACCTGCACATGTCCACAAAGGTGTGGAAACTCAGCTTTTTAATTTTCTTCTCGCTGAGCCAGTATCCCACTCTTTTTCCTCTCCCAAACGTCTGCATCTCTGCAATGAGGCTGTGAAGCTGAGAAGCACAGAGGACATAAATGCAGGTGATTGACCCAAAGGAAGGTTTTATATCAGCATTGAGTCTATCATATCAATGTCAATCAACCATGTCAATACAGTATTAAAAAGTAGAGTCCAGGAGTCTTTTATTTGCCATTTTTCAATAACTTATACTTAGTTTAAGACTTTGACAAAGTTTGCACACTCTTTAATTGTGACCATTCTGTTTTAAATGCTATATAAGGTAAATGAGTTGTTGACAGCTTGACTACTATTTTAAATGTTGACTATTTTGTCCAAACAAGAACTAGTTTTGTTTTAGGAGAGTAAAACTGATGCTTTGTACATTTTTCTGAGCCAGATCAAGCTGTGTGGTATACAGTGCTACATCAAAAAATGAGAATATAGTGAAAAAGCTGACTGCCTCCACGCTACATCACACTGATGTAGTAATTAAAGGAGCTCCGACCAGCTGAGTGTATAAATGAATACATGTTACTGTACATCCTTTTCTGTTTGAGCTTATGAAATACTCTAGTAAGAGTTTTCTGGTAATGATGAGCTATAAACCATACTGATCAACACTAAAAAGGCTTAAATTGTCACTGAAATGAATATAAATAAAAAAAAACCACTTTCAGGATATTCTATGATTTAATGTAGCATTTTATAAACAAAGATCTGTAGAACCAAAACCTGCTTAATACAAAATATTAACTTCAAAATCCAACCTGTACAATGTGTGTATCATTACTCCTTCAGTATGTATTAATAACAGTACTGCTGAGTTTGGGAACTTTCAGTTGAGTGTAAAACAAAGTCAGAGTGGAAGTAATGGAGACGAGGCTCCAACCTACCTTACAGAAGCAGTGCCAAAAGCAGAGCTGGTTTGTATCTCCTGTATTTCTGGTCAGTCTGGTCACAAACTGAAGGATCGCCAGCAGTCGCTTATGTAGCCTAAAACAGCCCTGTAATCCTTTCAGTGACGTTTTCAAGTTCTGTGCTGAAGGACTACCGCATTATTTACCTCCTACACAAAAACACACTGACGTCAGGAATCAATTTCATCATCAAGCTAGTGATGGGAGGCTGTAGTCCATGAAATCAGTCCTCTCAGTGACCATCTCTACGTCCAGCGCCTCTCCATACACGCTCTGTCAGCTGCCAGCATTTAGCGAACCCTGAAGTGCTCTCATTGGCCACGAGGAACACTGGCTCCTCCTTCAGGGGCGGGGCTTAGGCGACCTCTGTTGTCAAAAGGAGCCGGTCTGTCCAGAGCATAACGAGTGTTACTGCTTTCTTCAGTCTATAAAAACCTGTAGGTGTAGATTTGGTCTCAACATTGGTAAAGACGCAACAACAACTTGACCCTAGACATTTGAATTAAAATGCGAAGTCAATGACTGTACAAATATAAATAAATAACCTCAACAGAGGCCTGTCATTTACTACAATTTTTAATTTACTAACACTGTAATTTATTAACACGAAGATCTGTATTTTACATTAAAATGTGTATTTAAATAATGACTATACTCTTAAAAGAGGTGGTTCTTCAAGGGTTCTAGAAAATGATTCTATATAATGGTTATATTCTATAACCCAAAGGGTTCTTTCCATGATGAAAGGGTTCTTCAGACTGATGAGAAATTTGCTTTAGATGGTTCTATAGCACCAAAAGGGCTCCTGTATTATTACAAGTTTAACAGATAACTTTTTGTGACATGATATGTACTAAGTATAAAATGTGGTGTCATGAAATGTAAAGAGCAGAACACCTGATGGACAAAGCTTGAGGTGTGTGGACTGACAGACCTGATAACTGAATATAAGCACACTAATCTGGGTCTGACATTAAGTACAGTATCTGCACGTGGTGACGTAACACTCAGAGAGCGCCTCACTTAGCCAATCGGATGTTAGAATGACTAAACGTCGTCTTGGAGACGGGGCCTCAATCGAAACGAGACGCTCCAAAGATTTAGTGGACTTCGCTCAGATATTAGCTGGGGAAAGTCCTCACTGTCCATATTCAAACATGCACCCAGACCTGTAGCAGAGAGGTGCAAGTAATCACATTTTGTATCTCACTATTACAACTTTTTATATAACTGTAATAATATAATATAATCAAATAATATTTTATTATTATGACTTTGAATCTCAATATTATTACCTTTTATCTCATTATTATGACTTTTTATTTCATTATTGTGACTTTGAATCTCATTATTATGACTTGTATCTCATTTTTATGACGTTGTATCTCATTGTGACTTTGTATTTCATTATTATGGCATTGTAATGAATTATTATGACTTTTTATCTCATTGTTATGACTTTGAATCTCATTATTGTTACTTTGAATCTCAGTATTTTGACTTTGTATCTAATTATTATGACTCTAATTATTTTCAAGATGGTACCACGCTAGTGGCAGCCCAATGCAGCAGCTCCCTTCTCATGTAATTATGCAACATGGCTATGCATCTGTACATCTGGTCATACTGCACTTTGTCACTACTTTACTGCCACTTTGTATATACATACACAATTATTGCACATCTATTATATGTAATTGTTTTCTGATTGGATATTGGAGCATGATGGCATGCACCTATGGAAGCATGATGGCATGTTGGTTAGCATGTTCTCCTCTCAGTACTGAGGTCTTTGTGGTTTCCTCCCAAAGTCCAAAAATGTATGGAGATCAGGTGAATTGGGTAGTCTAAATTGAGTATGTGTGTTCAGTAATGGATTTGCGCCCTGTCCTGGCTATAAATAAAATAGCTGAATGCCCAGTGAGGGGTAGGGGTACATACACATTGTGACCCAGAACTGGATTAAGCAGTTAAGAAGATGGGTGGATGGATGTTCCAACAAAGTTACATTTAATTGTGGCACAGTCTGAACATCCATAATTTCATCTAAATGCTGTGATAGGACATTTTAAATCTCCTCTTACTGTTTACCATGGTACTGCCATTGTTGTATGATGGTATTAACAAGGTAAAATCATTGTGTTTTTTGGAGACTACCATGATGGTAGTATCATGGTACTACAAAGGTAATAGTACAGTAAGAGAACATGTTTTACCACAGTAAATACTGTTAGAAGTTGTACTACTGTAGTACTACTTTATTACTCTGATACTACCATCAATGTAGTGTCCAAAAAAAGTTTATATAAAATGTGGAGCGGCGCTGTAAATAAGATGAAAGTTTCTTAAAAAAATGATAATGGTGGTGATGAGACAAGGATTAATCACAACAAGTCTGGGAATAAACATCAGTGTATAGAGTGAAAACATCCTCAATTTGTACCATCTCTTTGTTCACAATCTGTCTGACTGTGGATTGGTGGATTCCAAACTCTTTAAAGATGGTTTTGTAATGTTTTTCAGCCTGATGAGCATCAACAACTTTTTCTGAGCTCCTCGGAAATCTCCTTTGTTTATGCCATGATACTCTTCCACAAACGTGTTGTGAAGTGCAGACTTTGATAGATCTCTGTTCTTTAAATAAAACAGAGTGCCCACTCACACCTGACTCTAATTTCACCTTCAAATCAACTGCTAATCCTAGAGGTTCACAAACTTTTGCCTCTCACAAATATGTCATATTGGATCATTTTCCTCAATAAATAAATGACCAAGTAGTATATATTATGCTTTATGTCACATTTATGCAGAAATATAGTACATTCTAAAGGGTTCACAAACTTTCAAGCAGCGCTGTATTGTGGCTTATTAGTGTAGAACAGCAAGGCTGTGGTTTCAGTTGCTGTACCTGCCGCTAGAGGGCAGTAGGGCGAATTGAAATGTAGTTAAAGTCACCAACAAGCCTTCGTTAAGATCCCGGATATGCCGACTCCAGTCAGTCATATGACAACAAACCGTAACCAGATGTTGATCATCTCATCGTTTAAGAGCTGCAAAATGGACATATTATGAGCCCATAGTGAGTATGAGCTTCTGTAGATGTTGGTTATTTCTGCTGTTTGGTCGTGTTTGTCTATTTAAACCTGAGCTTTCTGGTGTGTTTTCTTGCTAACTGGCTACTTTTGAACTTTCTCGGTGATGTTGGAGTGAAAAATCGAAGACTGGGTGTTGTTTAGCTCAGCTTTATTAACAGCACTGCTAAAAGTCTTTTTTATTTAGAGAAAGGCTGTATTTTGTGATCTAGATAAACACAGATACACATGTATAGCTATTGTCCATCTGTTGTCTCAAAGCAACACATCCACCATCATGCAAATCTTCTTTTGAGCTCGTAGGTTAAAGTACAGCCTTTCAGGAAGCTAGTTAATAACAATAATGCTTCAGTATTCAATAAGGACTCTACATGAAGTCAATTACAAAAAACACCTCATTTTCACACATTTCCCATTACTGAACATGTTGAAAATATGATGAACTGACCCAGACAAGGGTTGGTGTAAAATGTTGAATTCTTTAGATGTTTGCACTGAAGTTGAGTTGTCACAATACCAGAATTTTGACTTTAGTTCTGTTACCAAGTGTAATATCACAACACTCAAAACCAAATCAGTAGTCTGGCTTCATTGTCGATTCTAACCTCTGTAATCTATACAGAACTATAATATCTTACATGTAATCTTTATTTGTATAGCACCATTCACACATACAAACAACTCAAAGTGGTTTACAGATTATTTATAGATTTTATATTCAAAATGATATGAAAATTAAAACAAGTTCATACATATAATCTAAATAATATACATATAATAATAATAATAATAAAAATAAAAAAATAAATGAAGATTAATTAATGACTTGTTAAAGGCAACTGAGCTAAATAAAAAATAGGAATTAGAAATAGGCATTGAAGTTAATAAAAATTTGCTAAAGTGGATAGAGAAATGTATAGCATATTATGTAATGTTGATGTTGCGCGATGACTGTGAAGTGGTCTAAAACTGTATGAGTACAGCTGTAAAGATTTTGCAAAGTGGTTGCTATGGTGTTGCTAGGTGTTTACTATGGTATTTCAGGTGGTTGCTAAGGTGTTGCTAAGTGGTAGCAATGTTAATTCAGGTGGTTGCTAAGGTGCTGCTAAGTGGTTGCTATGGCACCCAAAGTGGTTGCTAAGACACCCAAGGCGGTTGCTATGGTACCCAAGGTGGTTGTTAA